>JAAGNO010016271.1:0-27953 GCA_033439905.1 Ceryle rudis | reverse complement strand
CTGCCTGTGGAGATGCAGGTCCCATATACCATAAAATTAACTACTTTGAGCAAAACCAGCCAGACTTTTGGGAACACTCTGGCTGTTATGGGCACTTGGTTGTGAGTCACTAATGGGCAGTTGTTTCCTCTTTGTTCTCCTGCTTGGGTGATGGCAGAAGTGTGATGGATCGGAGCTATTCCTGGGTGACCGACAGGTCGCAGGTGGGGTTTCTCAGGAGCACCAGAAGCGGGTCTGAAAAACACCTACGAGCGAAGAGCGATGTGAGTACAAAGGCGTGTGCGTTTGCACCTACGCGGCACCGTGGGGAGGCACAGCTAATTTTCTATGTAATGTAAAAGAAAAATGAGCTTATTGGGAACAAAAGGCAACTGGCTGGGCTGTTATCCCAGGGAGAACTTTCTTTGGTATGGACAATTCCCCTGCTCTCTGCCTTGTGCAAGCCCTGAGCTGCACATTGGGCTGGGAGGTGTTTTGGGGGCCAGGGCGTTGGGGCAGCTGCGGTGCCGGCTCCTGCATCCCTTCCTGGGCACGGCCTCTCCATCCTCACCCTGCCTGCGCCACGGCTGCTTGTGGGGCTGCTTCTTCTGCCTCCCCCAGCCAGAGCAGGCAGCTGTGCCGTGGCCAGAAAGCACTTAGGTCTGCGGCTTTCCACTGAGTTTCATAAATTGCATTATTTATTGCAGCAGCTCTGGTTCACTGTTACTCCCTTGCAGGGGAAGTCCACTGTATTCATTTTATTTCCCCCTTAGCACAGATAATTATTTATGTGGTGAATTTAGGATTTTTTTTTTCTCTTTTTAAAGGCTGTTAGCCCCACTATAAAAAAACCTTTTATACTTTTATGGTCCTTAAAACATGCAGCACTGGGGAAAAGGGAGCATAAGGGGGGGAATGGGAAAAATCCTGGTATTTGCAGCACGGGTGGCAGATGGATTTAGCTGTGAGGAGAACCAAGGATGAGCTCAATTTGAGGACAGATAAGGGTGGCGGATGCCTCCTGGGTGCTGCTCAGCATCCCTACCTGTGTATTTTGCATCCCCTATCGCATCCGAATGCCAGGCTGGAGTATCTAGACTCGCACACCAAGCCAATGAGGACACATTTATCAGTGACAGCTGACAGTAACTGCCTGTCAGCCTGACCTGGCATGTCGTGATGTCCCAAGGTATGAAGAAATTATCTGGTGCGGCGTTATACATCAAATAGTTATTTGTCATTTGGATGTTTAATATCTGCTCACGTGATGTTTAATACCTGCTCACGTGATGCGCGCACCGATCTCTCTTTATTGTGTTCCCTTCTCGGTGACATTTCAAGGAAACAGCTGGAGCTTTTCAACAAGTCTCTACACGGTGTTTATGATGCACATATTCTGGGTCTTTCCCATTCAGAGTGAGTTTGTGTACACCTCGGAGCATGTTTTTAGCTCATTGTAGAAGCAATTGCATCTTTCAGAGCACCCAGTTACTGTAGGTGCTTATCTCTTTTATTCAAGTCCCATATCAAGCACTGACTGTACCAGCCTGGGCAGCCCTTCCCCTGGGCAAGGGAACAACCAGACCACACCGTACATCAGCTGCTGCTGTAGCTGAGGATGCTCCCAAGATCACTCTTTTTTTTTCCAGGCTCAACAGGCTATTATTTGCCCTTTCTAAAGGGCTGCAGGAAAATACTCTCCATGCACGTCTTTAAATGGTTAACATGATGCCAGCCCCTCTTCTTTGTCTCCCTGAAAGTAATTCTTACTGAGACTTAAATGGGTAATTGCCTGGAACTAGCAAAGCTCCTCTGATGAAAAAGAAGCTGCAGGATCTAAATCAATCTAGAATTCCTGATCTTTATCTCGGGAAGACATTCCTCTAAGGAGGGGGGATGTCACCACGGGGTGGGTTATAGATGCTGGTACATCAGCAAACCTTGAGTACCTTACAGAGTGGGGTATTGATACCAGTAAAGCTGATGGGGGAAATATTATTTCCTTGATAACGTGATTTAGCAGCTCAATAGATATGTATTGCCTCAGTCTAGCAAGAGGTTGTATTAAAAGCAGCTCGTATTAGTTGCTGGGGTTGCATTTCCAGCTATTTTTTGCATCCCTGTTCTGTTACAGCACAGGTCATACTGGGTTGTACTTACCTGGTTCTGTTTTGGGGAAGGGAGGACTTAGGAAATACCTCTTTATTTTGCATTGCATATAAAATTTGAAAACGCTTGAGCACTTCCCAGCTTCTGGCCCATTCCCTCCAGCTCAGCCCCTGCTCCCCTTTATGCCTGCTGCCAGCTTACATTGCAGACAGCTCCTGTGGAAATTTCCAGCTGGGATTCATCCCTTCTCGTGCCTACACCACTTCTCCAGGGATCTTCCAGCCCATCAGCTCCAGTGCCAACATGGTTGTGCAATTATTTCACGTCCCTTCCCAAAGCATGAGGCAAAGCCTGGTCAAGTGCAGCAGCTTCAAGCTCTGCTGCTCTGAAGAGTGTTGCTATTTCTGGTCGGTGCTGCTGAGCCTCTACCCAGTGAGAAATACTCATCTGGTAGGTCTTAGTCTTTAGCCTAGGAGGGAGGTGTGCAAGCTCTCAGCATTTGGGTAGGGAATGGAAGGAATAGATTTGCTCTGTGCTTGGAAAATGAGGTGATGCCGGTTCCAGGACCCGTCGTCTTCATCCTCTTCCAGCTGAGAACACCCCCCCACACACACCCCGAGTCCCTCAAGCTCCGCCTATGCGCCACATCTTGTGTCCTAAATGTAATTCTCAGGATGCCTTCAAGTCCATTACAAGTGGCAGAGCTCCTCCCGTGCCCTAAGCGAAAGCAGGCTGGGGTTGGTCCTTCCCTGCATTAAGGTCACGTGCCACTGACGTGGACCCGTCGGTCCTCACCTGACCCCGGAATGGAATGAGAAAAGGTTGATAAAATTTCAGATTACAAGACTTATTTCTAGTTTCAGACTCCTTTAAGCAACAAATTAACTAAATTCTTCACCATTCTGACTGAAACCAGCAATCGCTTCTTTCCTGGGAGTCTGGGAGCGTGGAGTGGTTTGTTTTTAAAACTCAGTGTGTGCTCATGGTTTCCTTTTTCCCAAGCTGTCTGTGCTCGCTGACTGAGCACCCCAAATATTTACTGACTCGCCGGTGACAGGGTGGGAAAGGCCACCTTCGTTTGTTTAGCCTAAATCCCTGGGCAGTGTGAGCAGATGGGCTGCTCTGTTGCCATTTGAGTATTTATTTAGTGTGATCTGCTGCTCGACCTGTTTCCTCCTGTATGAAAAATCTCCTCCCTTCCATTTCTGTCGCGCTTTACAGCCAAAGCCAACCGGGAGTTGCGATTTGAGGGGTGGCACTGGATTTTTGCTGCGAGGAACCCTCTGGTTATGAGCTTTTCTCACCATCTGATGGGGTGGGATTCCCAGGAAGGGGAGCCCACGGGGCTGCCTCCCTCTCATAGGTCCTTTAGAGGAACCTGCACAGGAAAAAGAAAATTGTAATATTCTATTTCTTAACCCTCACTGGATTTTAATGGATTTTTTTATAGCTTTCCTGATTAGATTTGAGGTGTTGGGGTGTTTTTTTTGAATATATTTCCCTCTATCTTTTTTTTTTACATCTGTCTGAAGGAAGCAGACACATTCTGCAGCCTCTGCCCCTCCTCGGTCATTTTTCATTCCCCTCCTCAAACCGAATGACAGATCTTTTCAGTTTGGGGTTATTAATGACATGGCAGGATCTTAGTTCATGTCTCCACAACAAACTCATAACAAACCTTCTCTAAGCAGAGCTCACCGTATATGTTTTTGTGTTGTGTTATTTTCTTTTATACCCTCTATTACATAAATGATATCCTCACCCCTTGACAAGAGGGAAATTTTTTTTCCACTGCTGATGCCCAGCTGCTCCAGAGGCAGGTTTGTTCCCACGCTCTGTTGCCACCACCTCTTGCTTTGTCCTAAAAAAACCCAGTGGTGTGGACGTTCTTGTCTTGCCCACCACAAGCCATTAGCTGCTGCCTGGATGGGTGCACTGGGGGTGGCATTTTCACCCGCTTGCACAACCTGCTTCATCCTTAGCTCCCCCTCCCCACATGCTCAAGTGTTTTCTGCTCTGCTGAGACCCAACACCCAGTGACTCATTAGGTCAAGTTTTCATTAATTCTCTAGGAAAAATGTCCTTGGCTTTATATGTTAATAAAGCCTCTTGGGCTTCTGTAGTAGTTCTTTAGGTTGTTTTGTTGCAGTTTGGTTTAATTTTCAGATAATACTTTTTTTTTTTGGTTTATAGTCCAAAACTCAACCCCCTAAAAAAAAAAACCCAAAAAAACCCCAACCAAAACTAAATTACCCAAACAAACCAACCTCAGGCATATGATTTGCAAACTGTTTTAAATCAGGGAATACCAGGTTCAAAGGGACTTCAGTGATCATCTGGGCCAACCTTTCTTGGCAAAAGCTCAGTCTAGACTAGGTGGCCCAGCTCCTATCCAGCTGAATCTTCCGAGTGTCCAATGTTGGGACCACTTTTCCTGGTGAGATTATTCCAATGGCCGATTGTTCTCCCTGTGAAAAACTTTCCTCTTATGCTCAAGGGGAATCTCCCCAGGAGTAACTTGTCCCCATTACCCCTTGTCTTTTCCATGTGAACCGTTGTAGAAGGGGAGTCTCCCTCTTCTTTGTACCCATCTCCTCTTCCCCTGGGGTCACCAGCAGCATCTTCTGCTCTTCTGAGGTTGACCCTGGGCATTTGGCCTAGGGGAGCACTGGGACACCCCAAGGGTGGCTCGGTGATACTCGTGGGAGCATTTTAGCACCACAGCAGCGAGTTGGCCTTTCAAATACCATTTTCCAGCTCAGCAGTGGACTCTTGCCTGAGAATCCCAGGAGAAGTGCACCTACCTCTGCTCGTTACCTGTCCATTAACTAAAAATAGCCACTTTGTCACCTTCATAACCGGACTTTGGGAAGAAACAGTAATAGATACCTGTAACAAAAATGCATTGCACTCAGCGACGTCATGATGGGGGGGGAAGAAGTTCTATTTTATTAATTCTGTGGCAAAATGTATGGTAGTCTCTGCCTAATGAATACTAATAGAACCTTTAAAGCTCGTTTACCAAACAGATGCAATTAAAGGAGAATGAGAGGCATTACTTACAGAGCACATTCGAGCGTTACTGAAATAGCCCCGTTTGTTTACCACCATAATTGCAGAATAAAACACACCGATTGCTCCGTCGTTATAAATTCGAGAGCTATTTGGGTCCGCGCGCTTCGCTTCCTCGGGTGTAATGAGGGTTATAAAAGGAACAAGCGACTTAATGCGGGGCGCGGAGGGAAACTCTCAAACTGCATGAAATGGGAGAAATAAGACGGCGTGAGTCAGTCATTTACTGATGTTCTCTCTTCCCCCAAAGTACAGGGGTGATGATGCAAACAGGATGTGGGAGGGTCTGGGGATATTTATGAGCAGGTGCTCTTCAGCTTGGAGTCTGTTTTGAAAACAAAGGACACCTGGAGGCAAAGTCAGCCAGGGGATTGAGGAGGGTGGCAGAGATGCTTCTGCAATGTGGCTTTGGATTTGCGGCACTCTCCGGCCCCCAGATTTATCCTCTAGCTTTTAATTTGTTTCTGAATGTCCTCAGGAAAGGTGCTGGCCAGGTTGCGTCTGTGCCAGTACCATTCTGGGTCGCTGTGGACACGGCACTGGAGAATCACAGATTATTAGCTATTACAAGCGATGTGCTCCTCTCTCAGAAACCAAACCAGCATCCTTCATGTGAGTGTGTGGTTAGAACGCCACTAAACTTCATGAAAACCCATCAGCAATAAGTTGGCCCCAGATATGTACAATTGAGGAGGAAAATGAAGCATTTTCTTGCTTACCTCGGAAGCTTGAGAGGCTCTTGTTGCAGTTGTCCTGGCTGGATGTGGCTTTTGGATGTGGTTGCATCCCCCATGGAGCCAGAGGCTTGTGCTGGGTGATGAATGGTTTGGACCCCAACCAAAATCTCTGAGCTGTGCCGAAATCTTAAAATGCTGCTGGATGTCACTGGGACCGATGAGGAAGTTGTGGGTAAAGAGGGAGGAAAGTCTTTTTTACTTTGCTCTTGGGTTTGTTAGTTGTGTTTTTTCATTTAATGAATTCTTTTGCTTCAGTAGACTCAGATGGGAGCACTGTTGAGAAACAAGAAGTACTGCACAGAGGGGTGGCAGCATGAAATGTTTTAGGGCAGAGTGTTCAGAAAATTCGACTGAATTCATGAGCTGTTTCTAGTCCTCCAAATAGTTTTGGGTTTTCTTTTTTTTTAGCAAGTGCAGCACTTAAATTAACCACCAAACCTGCCTCGGGACAAGCAGCGGAGAGCTGTGACACCTCACTGTGGTCCTGGTGCATCTCATGCACGTCCCCACCGAGGTGCAGAGCTGGGTCATTCCCATGGCAACGCTGCCAGCACTGGACCACGGAAGGTATATGCCAGTTGTTAAGTGGTACTGACACTAATGATATAATTAGCTGTGTTAAAAGTCATGTCTGGTAGCATCTACTTTGTTTCCAGGGTGACTAAAGCACCATAAATAATGATGTCCAGCAGTGTTTCCATAGAGCTGCTGTCCCCATCAGGAGCGGGGCAGAGGGTCCTTCATGGTCAGTGGGCAGGAGATGGGGCACATCAAAAGTTTTCATCCTGCCTTTCAAACTGGCAAGGCCAAGATTGACAAATATTGCCCCAAGAAAAGGAGCAGCTCCAGGCCGGGCTCCTTCTTCCCTGGCTTCCCACAGATGGGTGGTGTAAATGCATCAAGAGCTTGGTCATGAGGCGTTTGTGAACAGGAGCCCAAACCTCAGTTGTTGCCCCCTGCTCTCCCCAAAGCTGAGAGGGAGGTTTTTACGTGAATACCGTTCACGAAGTGTGGAAGAACGTGGCTTTAACCTGCTTTGGACAAAGGTTTCTGGTGGAGAACCGCTGCTTTGGCCGCTCGCTGCCCAGGCAGAGGAGTTCAGACGTTCAGGTCAATGGGTATCATCCCGTACTGCATGTCACACGTCTCCCCTGGGGACCAGGCATGTGGGGAAATCCTTGTGGCTCCCAAACTCCTTGCACCTTTGCCATGTTCTCACTCCTGGCTGTTGTCCGTCTGCCCCGTCGTGGTTTTCATTTTAAATCGCAGGGTTGCTTCACAAACGTGGAGTTGGTGATGTGGTGATGGACCCGATGTGCTGCTGGCCCTTGCTGGAGTGATGCCTGAGCTTTAAATGCACTAGAGTTTGGGAAAGAATCTGTCTGCAGGGAAAAAAACGACTCGTGCTCGTTTTGTGGTGTTTCCAAGAGGTTGTGTTTTGCCATTTCAATTTCTCTTCCGCCCCTTTGCCGAAGCAGAGGGCTCGATTCGCTTCAGCTGCCCCCGTACCTCCGTTAATGCCGTGCTCTTCATTTTCAGGTTGATTAAATGCACGTATTCCCCTTCTCGTTCTAACAGCCAAGCAAAGCAATCCACCCAGGGGGGTAAGAGCAGGTGACTGCCAGCCACAGACTGCAGCAGCCGGGCTCGGGTTGTGGCCCTGGTGCCAGCCCAAGGCTGAGCTGCTGGAGGGGTTATCGGCGTGGGCTTGGGGGGAGGCTTCGTATGGGAAAGGGGGAGAAGAGAGGAGAGGGAGAACACACTTTTTTTTTTTTTAAATGAAAAGCAATCTCAAAATATTCCATTCAATCAGCAGCAGAAAGCTTTGTGCAAAAGGCTGAGCCTGATCCAACCCCCATCAATACTGAAGGGAGGATTTCTAATGACTTCCAGCGGCTCTAAAATTGGCTTTTACAGTGTCTAAGATGCAGCCATGACTGAAAAAAAACCCCAAAGCCTCTATCTTTGCTGTTCTTTTATTCACTCCAGTCTCCTTACCTCCCTTTTACTGAGCTCTACAACTTAATACTGTAAAACCGCCGTCAGTCGCTGTCAGCATGAGCTGCATGAAGCCTCCGTCTGCAGCTTCCAGCTTAGAAACCATGGCATAAAAGTCACATTTCAGTTCAGCAGAGCACATAGGCAGGCACCTGGATGTGTCTGGTAGCCCTGGGGAATGCCGTAGGAAGCACGTGAGTGGTGGGATACGATGACTTCTGACGCTCTTGTTTTCTACAATAAGAGCTGAGAAATCCATTGACTGACTACGTTATTTCACGCAAGATCCAATGGATGCAAGAAATTGTTTAGAGTTTAGTATTAGAGCAGCTCTGCTTGTCCCATGCTATTAAATTCAACAACCTCGATGCTCTTTCTTACTGTCGCCTTTCTGCCTCTGGATTGAGAACACGACTGAGTGTTTGGGCTGGAACCCCCAGTTTAATCAACTTCTCAAGAGGTGTAACAAGTTGTTTGTATGTCCGTACGTGAAGTTTGCTGCTTTCTCTTCTGACCTGATGGGTTATAGAAGCCGTTCAAGGCAGGTCATGAATCCAGGCCCTTGAATGGAGAATGTCATTAGCTGGGACCTGCCAGGGATAAGGAGGCAATACAATAAAAAGAGATGTATTTCAACATCCATTTTTGTCCTTGAGGCAAAACTCCGAGCTGCAATTTCATCCTATTGTCTGGGAAATGTCAGGAGCCACTAAAACGCTGGAGGAAGAAATTGTTGGCGTAAATGGCGAGAGCACCGCGGGGTTGCATCAGCATCTTGAGCCACGACTTGTGCTCCCGACGCTGCCTCTGCTCCGTGGGGAGGATGGGGACGGTGGAGCCGGCCCCGGGCAGCTGCCAAGGACATTGAGATGCAGCCGGTTGTGTGCGTGTGTAAACACAGGAATGTATGGGCAGCATCATGTTCCTGTTTATTCCCCAAAGCGAAACAGAACGAGGGTGATATCAATTCATAGCACCAACAGGATGAGAATATTTACAGGAAAACAAAACAAAGTAGGGGGAAGGAAACGGGCAGCACCTTGCTTGAGTTTGCTGAGCTGCCTGTACTGACCCACCCAGCACAGAAGGAAAATGTAATGAAAAATTCCTGCATGCCTACAAGCACTCGCTTGCCCGTAAACATAGATATGTGTGCAATCTGGATCCAGTTCTCCAGAGGACTCTTTGTTTGCCTTTTTTCTTGTTTAATTTTGATTTTGTAACCCGCAGCCGAGCGAGGAGCCTTCACGTGTATTTATTACGGCATTGAAATGCTTTCCATGGTAACTAATTGTGATTTTTGGAAAGGCGGGTTCTGCAGGGGTACGAGATGAAATGGAGCTGAATGTGGAAGCAGATGGCAAGAAGAAAATCACTTGCTTCTGAAATAGTATTTCATGATGGAGACTGACAGAGCAGAAAAAACAGGGGGTGGCAGGGACTAGAAAAGAAACCAGCCCTCTCTTACCTTCATGTATTTCCTTAGGAAAGCCTCTGCTGAATATTTAAGGAAAGGAAAACCCCCTTCCTTTTTCCCCATTTGCTGTTTTATTAAGAGGCAGACTATTATAGATCTGGCTGTATAAAAGAAGCAGGAAGTGAAATTACAATGAAATGGGCTTAAAAAGAAATGAGAAGGCATTTACAAAAATGTATCCATTCTGCAAAAAAAAAAATGCAAAAGGTTTCTCCAGACTGTGGGTGTTTCTTGTCCTGCACCCAGAACTCGGGACGGCACCGTGTGCCCAAGGGAGAGCCGAGCAGAGCTGGCTACGCACGTGCAAAGCAAAGGGGGGAGACACCAAAGACCGTTTTGAGTCTGGTTATGAAGGTCACCAAGCAGAGAGGAGATCTGCATCCTCTTCCCATCCCTTTCATCTTACCAGGTAGACATCAAAAGAGTTTGTAGGAATGTTTCTCTGACCTTGGTCTGACAGCCTGGGCAGTGGCCGTGTTCATAGGTGACAGAAGTTGTACAGCCCTGGTAAATATGTTTAGATTCATGGCAATGCGCATTCAGTGGAGGTGAAATGTATTTTTAGGTGTATGTACAGTCAAATCATTTGTCAAGTATTAATTTTATTTACCCATCAGCCAGCCATGTTTTCATTAAATAAATACATATCTAGGCACTTTGAATGTGAGTATCTGACAGAAGCTTGCTTGACAACTAGCACAGAGCCATTCAGATGCCTCAAAGATACTCTGGAGAACGGGGTTGTTCTGTAGACTTCGGTGTAGGTCTGACAGCGGATCGGCTCCTTACCGAGCTAAGGAACTGCACCCACCCCTTTCGTGCTCGGGTGGGTATAATATCCCAGCTGGGGGGGCCAGAAGAGGTCTGCGTGCTCGAGCTGATGTCCACCCAAAATAATGAAGGTATTACAAGCAAACCATACGTTAAACAAGAAAATTATTTTAATGATTGCTTCCCCAATACCCAAAGGCACCAGTCAACACTGTGGACTAATGACCTACAAATTTGTGTGATTCGTACACGGTTTTAGCTTTACAATATATATTTTTTTTTAGCAGCTTTCCATGGCATATGAAGTGAAACACTTGTTCTTTCACCTGCGACAGCTTTGTCCTGGATCCCCTTCCCTTGGTTTGGTGTAACAGAAAAAGTAACGAACAAAACCGGAGCTGCAAGGAGCGTGCTGACCGGCCAAACCCTCTCTGCCGCCCTCTCGCCAGGTGTTTCTACAGATCCTATGGGATGCACGCTGTGTCGCTCTGAATTTGTGCTGGTGTGATTCCTCTATCACCAGGCAAACGTACACGGCAAGAAGAGCGAGGAGTCGCGGTGGTAAATCGGATCCGTTACTTCGCAGCTCTGCAGGCTCCGTGTAACGCAAGGGGCGACGCAACATCTCGACTGAGGACAGTTGTACGTTTCCTTTATCCATTGCAAAAAACCTTTGTGACGCGTCGAGTACAAAGCTCACGAATTACATTTTAAAGGAACTGCCATAAAGTGTATAATTCAAAGAGACCTTTTACAATAGAACACAAAATTCCAAGGATTATTTTTTTTTTCTGGGAAAGCACTTGAAACTTTAACACTTAGGTCCTGACAACATTAAATTACTTTAAGCTGTAAACCTCAAGAACTTTCACGTGATTAAATAAAATCAGCGTTACAATTTCCAAGTATTATAATTATTCAACGGATTGTAACAAGAAGATACAATTGTGATGTAAACACGAAGCTCAGGAGACCGGGATTGAGACAACTCTGTCGATTCTTTGTAGATTTCTCTCTGCACACAGGGATACCAGGAACTGCTGGAGAGGTTCATTTTCATCTCGCTTGTTGATGTCAGTGTTTTGCAAGCAGCAAAAATATCATCACCCCGCCTTTTAATATTAGTTTACAGAATCACTGTTACCTTGGGGGGGAAAAAACCCAGTCCTCTCCAGGTCAAATACTGCTGCTAGGAAGGAAATATTAAAAGCCGTCTGATTTTGCTAATTGCCTCTGTAGGTGGAGATAGGTGAGATTTTATTTGTCGCTCAACCTTCAAAACCAAACTACCTCTAGGTAAGAAATACAAGACTCTTTTCAAGAAATGTAAAGGGTTTAATTATACCTGAGACATTTTTGCATATTGATGTCCTTGTACCTTTACCTCTAGGTCTTCAACTTAGCCCTTTTAACTGGGGTCTCACACAAAGCCATGGGACTTGGGTGGATTTTTTTCCTACTAGCTCCACAGACTTTGGCAGAGTCCTTCCTTATCTAACCTGGATCTATAAACAGAGGTGGAAGAGAATTAGGTGTGTATATATATATTTAAATAAAGAGTTGCTGTACAAGCAGACAAGTGGGTTTATACAAATCCAGAGCTAGAAATCCTTCACCATTCCTGGTACTTTTCATAACGTCTGGTTCAAAAAAAAAAAATTATAGTTCTTTATACAGGGTGATGCATGTTTCTACTTGTTGGCTAAAAACCAACTTTTGGAAGGATTTCTCCAGGTAACGGATGTATGTGACAAAATGCTCCTTCTTGGCTGACCTGGTCCCTGGTTCTTGAGCGGTTCAACCTATTTCTCCACCCAGCAAGCCAGGAAACCTGGCGTGGAGGAGGAACAAGCTGATGACGCTACATGATGTTAAGGTCACAGGTCGACGCAGACTGGATTGAGATTCTCAAACAAATTTAAGGAGTTTAGGAGCCCAGTTCCTCCTGGAGCTCAAGGCATGGGGATGCCCAACTCCCACAGATTCAGCAGGACAGTCCCAGCTTTTGGCTCTTCAGCCCTGCAGGTGCCACGGGCCGAGTGTTGAAGCACAAGCAGGGACACAACCTCCATAAGGCTCTTACAGAATTTCACAGTGCTGTTTAATTTGGCAGATACCAAACTGAATGTAAAGGTTCCGTTTGTAATCTAAACAGCTCAACTGAAAAGAAAACCAAAATCAAGCCCTGCCATGTTTCACTTCATTTTGCTTCTGACAGGGGCAATTCCCTAGAAGTGTTTACACACAAATACAGCATTGTCATAGCTGGTAACAGCGATTAGAATTGCCTGGTTTATTAAATATAGGTTAGAAAGATACCGGTGGAAGTGAAATAAAGTGTGCTTTTAAGACACAGACCTGGACAGAGTTGAAAAATCAGCCAAAATTATAGTACTGTATTCCTGAAAGACATCACAAATTCAATCAGCCTCCACACAGATGAGTACACCCTTCTGATGTTGCAGAAAGATGGGGTTTTGCACTGTATTTTACAGAAAAGTGTTGACTTTAGTGGCGATGGTCAGCAAAATTGTCTTTAAACAGCTCTTTTTTCTACTGTACAGGCGTATCGTGGGAGAAAGGAAAGCTACATTTCACTGGCAGTAGGACTTCATAGACCTTAGACATGTTAGAAATGGTTGATTTCAAATGTAGCACAGTTCTGTGAATTCAACAAATGCTCTTTCCCAGGTAGGAGGAATTTCTAAGACCTGATAGTTGTAGTAAACAGATGGTTTTAAACACAAGGAGGATGTAGAGGACACACAGCGATGCACCAGCAATGGACCCCTAGCACGTACGACAGAGTGATGAGCATCGGATGTAGGAAACTCTACCGCTTGCATTTCCAGTTGCCTGTTCCAATTTCACAACTGCACCCCTTCCAAAGCTCTTTTTCATCCTATTCCTTCTTGTGCCATAACACTCGGCATCTAAACTGGAGGAGTTTCGGTAAGAACACCGTTGCTCCTTCCGTCCCCGCACCAAAGCGGAGGGCGCACGTTGACCTTCGGGGCTACCAAGGCTCTGTGACCCACTGGTGGAGTCCCGAGGGCCTGCGTGTCCCTTTCTGGAATTCAGGAGCTCTCTGGTGTGATTGCCAACAGCGTTACGACTTCCAGGGAGCAACCGGCGCAGCGAGGCACTTACGTGACGTGTTTAAAACGTATCTTTGGTAAACACTCACACACACAAAAACTCGTAACGAATGTTTCACTTGCCGATCGTCAGAGACGTCTTCGTTTGCTAGTCGTGGGTGTCTGCGGGTATCGGAAAGCACGCAGGACACAGCTCCTATAAAATACTTTTTTTTTAAATGCCACTGTCAAGGATTTGTTTTAATTTGCCTAAAAATAATGCAGTCCTGGGCTGCTTGGCTTCTTTTTTTTTTCCTGACTGCTATTGTACGTTAAAGCATCTCTGATCAATAAGGAGTTAGCAATAGAAAGCAAGCCGTACGTGCTCGATTTGCACCTTCTTTCTCACTCTATTGCCTTGGTTTTCAAGCTCAATTTAATCAGATTAGTTGTATCTCTTACAGCTTTCATTATCTGTGAGGCAGACCCGGGGGGTCCGACGCCACGTTATTTACGCAGCCAATTCTCTCGGTCGGATCGGTGGAAATTTTGGACACGCGGAAACACCGAGTCTGCTCTTGGCGGGGATGTTTCCCGCCAACCGTTACTACGCAGTGCGCTGGTGAGGAGGGGACCTCACGTCTCCGCTTAGACCTGAAGAGTGGTCAGGCCAGTGCCTGTAAAGCAGAGCTCAAACCACCGAGAGACAGCCCATCAACGCCCGTTTGCAGAAGGTGTTGCAAATAAACGTTGCTGGAACTGCATGGGTAGCGGTGTTGGGTACTCTGCTTTAATGTACCCAGAACACTGTCTCTTCTAATGTCAGGCTTTTCTACTGAGAGGTATTTTATGGGCTTAATTTTTCATTGAAGCTGTTTAAATTTTGCTGAAGAATTTTTTTAGAACCCAGAATTCAGTGCATTTCATTTTATAAAATAAGAATAATTTATATCCTTCTCTTCTCATTGAAAAGAAAAGAAGTATAACCCAAACACACGTCAGGGAATAAGTACTTCACAAACAACAGCCATTACACTTATTTTACGATCTGCTTGACTCAGACATCGATCAACCAAAGAACTTTGGCAACTTGCACGAAAAAATGTCCTGAAATCAAAAGTGATGATAGAAGTTGCTTTAATGAGGCCTTTATTATGGAGAGAACTAGAAAGAGAGAGAAGTGTTAAGTGCTGAGGAGGTTACCGTGTTCCTAAACCATGCCGCTTTGCATTTGTATGTGAAATGGGTACGGCTGGTAGATGACAGGCGGTTGTCCGTGAGCAATGTAGTAACTGCTGAAGTTTCTGTCACTGATATACGGAGCAGGCTGATAATAGCACGTTACGTTGGCAGCATTTGGGATGATATTTTGTTCTCCGAGTACTTTTAATGCCAGAATTGTGATCATATTCAGAGTTTGTCTTCGTTCGTGTCCCATGAGACAGACTGTGCTCTCATTTACAACTCCACGCAGAGTCATCAAGTAGTCATACTTGCTTTTCTCTTCCCCAATGAAGTGGTTGCGCAGATATGACTCAATTTTCCTTTGCTGCTCAGCAACATCTGGAAAATCAATGAAGAACCTGGAGCACATGTAACGTTCCAGCGATTTAATTTCAGCTTCATCTGCTGGCTTAAAGTCACGAACCAGGAGATTGCTGTACTTCAGGAGGCCACCTCCTCTGATTTCCTCCGGGTTCCTGGTGGAAATCAGTTTGTATTTTAAGTGGTCCATCGCTTCGTTGAAGTCTCCGTACATGCTCTCGGCGATGACGGTGGGGTGAGAGTCTTCCGTCAGGTCGCAGTCTGTCGCTCTGTAAACATTCAGGATGGAGTCCAGTATGATTTGGAAGGAGTCCACGCTAAACTCAAACTGCCGTCTGAGCGAGTTGACAAACTTTAACTCTACGTTCTTGCCGCTGTTGTTTGACAGCGAGATGAGACTCCAGCGATCGTGGTCGGTGGAGACTTTGACCATCTTCTGCACGTAGGCATCTTTCATGGTCTGAGCAGTGATTTTTTCCTTATTGACACATTTTGGCAAGAAGTCCAATAAGCAATTAAGAACCGCTTCCTTAACAACCTGGAACTCGAGCTCACTTGGAAGTTCCACCCCAAAAATGATGTCTAGGTCCTTGTAACTGGTTCCGTTCTGCTTGACGAGGATGTGACTGGCTGTCGAACCGTTCAGGCGGATGTCTCGGACGTTGATTTGCTTTTCAGTGAGCTGCTCCTTTACCACACGAATGATATCCTTCGGCTTTACATCCAGCGTTGGAAAGTTTCCTCTCCCGTGAATAGGTATGACCTCAGCTAACACTTGATCCAGGATTTTAATCTGATCCCAGGTGAGACTACTGAACCTGTGGTCTAAGTCCTCGGTCATTGTGATGTTGGTTGGCTAACTAGGGAGAAACAGAAATGAAGAGAGAAACGTTAGAACTTGCTCAGATACAAGAGAGTCTGACATTTCACTCGGTTATAACAACCACGTGCCCTCCTTCCTCGGCACGGTGACAAAGCAGTTCATTTCACAGAGACGCAATCCCAGCGAACGCTCTGAGTCAACCGCTGCACTTGTCACAGGCTTTTAATTGAATTTTAATGTACTCGGGGTTTAATCCTGCTGAGAAACCATTGTGCTCTTGTGTAACCCGTGACTCGAAGGAAAGGCCGTAAACCATATAGACTTCATTTAAAACTACTCGGAGGTTAATAACATTAAATACTTGGCTATAATGAGACTCTGAACAAATTTCCCCATGAAGGGCTACAATGAGTGAATTTGTTTCTTTCTGTCCTGCCTTGAAATCTCCCTCTATCTTCAGTGACCTGCATATTTAAGACTCCTGAAAGAGCAGGAAGGTTTTTAAACAGCAGAAATGACACAACGTGCTCACTGTTCACCCAGCCATAGGCCTTGGATGTAGTTTAGTCTCTGTGGATCACCTATAGGCGTGCAGCCTTTAATGCCACTGGTTACCGTTTCAGATCTGGTTATCCCATGACCTTTAAGCTGTTTTCACTCTGTTTCCGAGTCAAGACCTTTTCCTCCTAAGCCATTAACCGTGTGCCTACATTAATGTGCCGGCACTGCAAGTTATGGTTTGCAGAGCTGATAAGAAAACCCCTTCCAGCCTTGCACTGCTTCTCAAGAAAGCCTGTGAAGAGGCACCTATAGAATACGTATGATAAAGCTCAGGTTCTGGAATTCCTCGGTTTAAAATGATACCTTGTCTTCATATCATCATGTTTAGCAATCTGATAGACCTGGATAATTTATTTACATTTAACGATGAGGGGGGAAAAAAAGGTGCAAACCCCACAGTATGGGTTTTGAAATGTTTCTAACCGATGATACGTGAACTTTAATTGAAATTTTCTAAAGGGGATCGGAATGCTTTATTATTTTTTTTATTGTATTTATGTGTAGTGTGAAAATAGCTCAACACGAGCATACAATTAACTAATTAGGTGTGATTACAGTAAGGTGTAAGAGGTGTATTTAAGGAATGAGGAAAAAGAAAAACGTCGGACATTAGGTGTCCGAGCTGTAACGAAAGTTGCAAATCTTCACTGCCTCCTGAAATTAAAGTCAGTGTTACAGAACAGAAACAGTTCGGAGCGCTAAAAAACTTCCAGAATCCACGAACATCACTTCACCCCGTGTCGCCTCTCGCCTGCTTACTCTTCCTTGTTTCTTTTGGGGTAGCTAATGCTCAGATGGTTCATCAGGGAGGATTATTGCTGAATCCTATCACGTTAATTTTTGCCATCCACGAGACCACCTATTTTACATGCTTATGGCTTTACATTAGCTACTTCTTATTCTGATTCCATGCTTATTCCTTTAGCAGCGCAAACTATTCCCATGGAAATAGAAGTACGGGGGGGTTTTGGCACTTCTTTACCCTCCGGAGTCAAACGTGGATATCCTCGACCCGTGGCAAGCTGCTGTTCAGACACTTCATAAAAGGAGGTAGAGATACTGAAAACAGCTTTGATTACTGAAAGGAATTTCTTTTTCTTTCCTGCACAAACACTCTAATTTTGCTTTCTCCTTGAATGCGTGTGACTTTCGGCTATCTGCCAGCGCTGCGAACGTACGACTGAACCATCGAGAAACGGTTCTGCGGGCAGATGGCTGGAACATATTTTTTTTTTTTCCCAGCTAAAACTGAAGAGTAAAAATAAAGTAAAAATCCTACTGAGTAAGAGCACTGCCGAAAAGTCTACACTGTTGTTTCTCCATCAGTAGTGACTGCATACATATGCACGTTGTCATAGAGTTCCCTTCCCTCGCTTTCAGATTCTGCATTCTGGAAATATTTTAGTAATTTCAAGTAACTTGTGAACTGACAAATGGCTTGGGAATATTACAGAGCTATTTTTCACGTACTTCCACTATAGTTCCAGCTCCCAAGAAAGCTAATCAAGAGCATATGTAATTTCAAGCACCTTTCTGGCCTCATTATAATGAATGGCTCAAACTATGAGCTTGAAGTTAAACGTGTGCTTTCAAAGTTGGCTAAATTGGGACCAAAGTTGGGAGTTTAATTGTCACGGAATTGACAGTGTGAAGGTCTTGGATTTAGCCCTGTGTAGCTCTGGCACAACCACGTAGTTCCTGGCATTGTTTAAGTAGCGTGTGACTTCATGTACATAATGTGCCAATATATAGATCTTTGCATCTACAGTGAGAAATACAGATGTTCCTGAAGGCACTGAGAAGATAGGAGATTTGAAGTGACAGGGAGAGATTGCCACCCACAGCACTGCCTATTTTACGTGCTTATGGCTTTCCGTTAGCTATTTATTATTCCAAATTCCGTGCTTAATTCCTTTATTACCACAAGTTCTTCCTATGGAAAACTCCTATCCACCCTTCCTAGCCTTTCTGACATCCCAGTACACGTCCATCATACAAAGCCGCTGTCACAGAAAGCCGCTGTCAATTTTGGAAGTAGCACAACCCTGGGTGGAGCCAGAAGGTCGGGAGGAGAAGTTTCTGTACAACCTTTTTGCCGGCCGTGATTGTCGTTCGTGTTATGGATTGGTCAGGTTATGGTGGAGCAGTTCTAATGACCAGCTGGCAAATTCGGAGCTGTCAGGGTTGTTGTATAAGCAGTGGGTTTTGTTACGTGGTTTGTCTGATGTTGCACAACTCTGAGAGAGCTTTTCAAGGTTAATGTTGTGATGACAACAAAAGGGCTTAGAGAAGGGAATGTGGAAATCCATCCAATCCCCTTTGCTAGCAGTGGGACCCTCTTCAAACCCTTTTTGAAAGTCAGAAGATGGAAGCATCCCTAAATAATAAGCTCAGAAATCCTTCCTTCATTACTACACGGTTTTAGTTATTTTAGATCTTACTGTGAGGTACAAAGATTTTAAAATGACAGGCAGAGGTAATGTCAGTAAATATCTCTTTGGTGCTGAAGAGTCGTACCTCAAAGTGTCACTTATTTAAAGTGATGCCTGGAGAATCTGGTGCTGCTTTGTGGGTTCAGAGCCTCGACATTAACACCTGAGAAATGTCTTACGATAAATACTAAGAATTTTGTGCTTTAACTTTGACGAGGAAGGAAAATGCTCTAGAAAAATCAGGAATTAAGTTGTCAGGAATATGATTAATTTAGAGATAGAGCTAAGTTGTCAGCTTCCAGTTTGCAACCCAGTACATGACCCTGCACTTTCCTGGGACTTTCTCTTGTTCTTTTCCTTAACCTTGTCTGGCCTTCGAAATAGTGTGTTGAAAAGAGGCAGGTTTTTCCCTCACTTCATCAGTATTTGTAACTTATTGAGACTCTCTTCTAGTGATATTTCTTAGTTTTTTCTTTATGGGATCTAAAATGCCTCTGTAAACTGCAGTGGACCCTGAATCTTGCCCGATTCAAGATCTGTGCCAGATAAAGCGATGAGGAAGAAAGGTTTTCAGGGTGGGTTGTTTTTTTTAACATATACCGGCCAGAGAAGCACAGAGATGGATCAGGCCTGGCCCAGTTTTTGTGATATATTACCCTTAGTATAAGGTTAGAAAAATATTTCCCTGTTTCAAGTTCCAGCGCGTCCTTGAGCAGTCACCTTCAGCTAATGAAGTGGTTACACAATGTGGGAAAAACATTTAGTTACCGTGGGATCATTAGAAATAGTTTTGTTCGTGTTTATTATTTACTTTGGTATTTAATTTGGGGGCTCTCATTTATTATTTTTTTTTCCCAGCAGGTTTTGGGCCAAACAGCTAGGAGTTTGGTTTTACAGGGATGCTAGTCTCTTTTTTGTACTGTGTGATGTTGCTTCAGCGTGTTTTGGAAGGGTTGGCAATGTGCTGGCATTCTCAGGCGGCGTACATCTGAAATAGCTTTTGTGCAGCTGCGTTAGCTCCGTTCTCTTCCCTTGGCCGTTCTCTGCTCCCCTGTTTGGTTTATGACAAGTACACGGAATACTCTAATGCTTCTGTTGTCTTTACTTTGCTTGCACTTGAAATTGAAGGGACCTTTTAGAGGTGAAGTAAAATGTCTCGTCAGCTACCATAGTCGCCTTGCTTTTGGGAGTTACTCCAGAGATGACCAAAATAACTGCTGCAATTCTCCCCTTGGATCTCTGGATTGGTTTCGCTGCATACGCATAGCACGCATCACTAATGATGTCCATATCTTCCTAAAGCTTTAGCTTAATTCAGAGATACATTTCTCTCTTAAGCTGGGTGATTTAAAGCATTTTGCGTGCTCACCAACTTAAGGGCTGCAGCTGGCATTGGCTCTGAAGGCAACAATGTCAAACGCTGATGGAGTCCCAGTCATCATTTAAATGTGTAAGAGACAAGCAGACGCAGTAAAGCATCTGGGGCATCCTAAATGGGGACATATTTCAACTGATTTGACAGTTTTTCATGAGTTTTTCCTTCCATTAATGTTAATGTGTGCAGTGAAGATGCTGTTTGTTGATCTCGTTAACATGAGGTCAAGCATGAGTTGCCCTAAGTTTTCAGTGCAGTTACCATCTAGTTACCCTGAAATAACAAATAATAACTCAAAGCCATATGCTCCTCGCCCGTGAGATAAGGTTGCGTGGTGCACAAAGTAGACTTCAAGCAGTTTGCTTGGGCTCTGCCACAGAACATCACCTTCAAGGGCAGAACGAGCAAAGCAGGGAAGGAGAGACTGTCAACAAAAAACACATCCTACCTTTTCTCCGACCCAAGGAATGGGGAAAAGCAAGAGATTCATGTAGCAGCCTGCACTGGCCCTTCTCCCCAGTGAAAAGGAGTTGCAGAGCAGGACAACCCAAGGGCAGCCTACAGCACAAAGCTGGGAAAAGGAGCCGAGTAACCTACACCTCAACTGGAACGTTCCAGGATATCGTCTCGATGAGCTGGGAGATCTCAGGAGGGACAAAATAAGTAAGGAGTTTAATCTGGGCCAGCGGTCCGAATACATAATCCACGTTATGTCATCCTGGAGATCTGGGGTGTTTTGGATGTCGAATTTTTCCACCATGAGTCACGGTACAACCCATTCTTAGCTGCATGTGGATCCTCTCACAGGGCAGTGTTTTCAGGGCCACTTATATTACTGCCTGTGTATCAGTTCCAACAACACACAAGGTTCCTTCTTACGTGGCCTCCAGGCTGAGACAAGCCAGCCCTTGTAAACAGCATGGCACGAGGCACAGTCAGCCTTCCCATTTGCACTCAAGTACTTTAATAACTTTAAAAAAAGAAAGGTGTGATATGCAACATTTGGTCTGTTTGGGGCTGGGGTCATCGCTGACAAGTTACAGCTTTGGGTAAACGTTATTTGTACTACAGAATGCATATAATGGACTCTAATGTTTGAAGAGAGAGGGCAAAACCCCTCAGCCTTACCGTGGCAGGATGACTGGCAAGCATGTATTTCAGCGGAGTTAACAGGATGACTCACTGGGTCCTTTGGTAAAAATATGAATTGTCATCTTGTCACTGACACAACCACGAACCTCCCTGGGAAAGCTGCAGGAAACAAACAAAAAAAACCCCACCAAAAATTAAAAAACCCAACAAAGAATAACATTCGTTTTGAGATAAATGTGAACTACCAGTCACCTGCTGTACATAATAAATCATGCATCGCAGCTTGGCAGTCCTGCAGTCATAACAATAGCCTTTTAAGTCGGAAATGATAAGGTAAAAGCGGTGGAAGTGCTTAGAAAGACTCTGGGTTTCAGGTCATACTTAATCCTCAGCAAGGATGTTAACCACCTTACTCTTTTCTCCATGAGATTTTGAATAAGAATTTCAAATTATTAATAGGCAGGCGAAGCAGTAGGGACATAGTGGAATCATATCCAAAAAAAATAGGACTAAAACCAACGCAGCGAAATGAAATACTATGAATCGTGTGGAGGCTTCATATTCTGTCTAAAAGCACGTGCAGATGACAGGAAAGTCTTGTTTCCTGTCAGATGAGGTTGTTGGTTCATTTGCAGTAAGCCTGTTGGGATTTTGGTGGAATTTCCATGCACAGAACGGCCCATTGACTGGTTCCGCAGCAATTCCAACTGGTTTTGTAAAGATTTATATGCTACCATAAAGGCACTGCTTTATAGTTCTCATTTCACGGGCGTGCTGACAGCTAGGTAGCCTTTTGTAGGCTTTCCTTCTTTCATAAACCTCCTTTCCAGCACCCTGTCCTACGAAGTTCACACCATCTCCACGAGGTTCTTTAACTGCGCCGAGCTGGGCCCCGTCTGTCCAGCGTTTGATTTGATATACATGTGAATTTACTCCGGGTTGCTGAGTCGTGTCCCCCAGTCTCAACTTTTACGCTGAAAGCTTTTGAGTAAAGATAACTTTGCACGTAGGACTTGAGTGTAAATAGATGGAGAGTCTGCAGGAAAAGCTGAAACGGTGGCCTGAGGAGCTATGGACTCTACTGTTCATTTTATTAAGAATATTAGGGATTTTTCCTCCGTGCTAGAGCAGTCAGATTTGTATCCCTGAATGTGCCGGTTTACAGCTGCCAGAAGCCCAGTACTTGCTTTCCTCACTCTGTGGGGACCTGTCTGCTGTGCCAGGACCTGTCTGCAGCTTTCATTTGCTTTCCAGCTCACGATGGGCTGCTAATTGAATGAATTCTTGTTCCCTGACTTGCTCCCCAAATCCATGCAGTGATGGCAAATGTTTGCAGCTGGGAATAAAGGGTTAAGTCTGGCAAGGGCTGAGCTCTGGTCAGCCTAAAAACGAGAAGCCAGTTATGTCTTCAATGGCAGGGCAAAGAGGTTTTGGACCGCTTAGATAAAGGAGTCTCAGCATGTGGAGTCTGGCCTCCTGGAGGAAAAGTCAGACAAATGTACGATCAGTTGCTTAAAGAGAAAAAAAAAATACATCATTTAGGCTTTTTAACAATGAACTATTGTTTTTTTCTTTCTGTGCGAGGGTGGAAGGTTTCATGGCTATATGATATCCATTAATGGATATATCATCATGATAGAACAGATTAACGCTAGAGTAGAATTAATGGCTTCCCCCGGTGATGTTTAGGGGAGGGAGAGAGAGAGCTTTATATTTTTTTGGTAGAAGAACACCCATTATTATATAATATGTTCACAGGAGCAGCAACTGAGATTGATGAAGTGCTTTGGCTTCTGGGACATTACTCTCAATGGCTGCCTTGTATTGTCTCCATCATTACAGGGAAAAGTGCATCATTTCATTAGTCTGCTCTCGTGGTTTCCAGGGTTTCTCTAACTGAAGTAAAAACCGAAAATAAAAACGACTGTGTCAACAATCACCTTGCGTCTCAAAGATAATAGTCCCTGTTCCTGAATTCCAAATGTGAATTGTGATGATATGCACCAACAAATTCATTTCAAAGTCTTCCCCTAGCGTGCCTCTGTGCATAACGAGCAAAAGGCTGTGGAAGGAGAGGCAGCAGGGTCTAGGAGATAACGCCTGGCTCTCTCTCTGCCTTGAGTTTCCCCCTCCGACACACTGTGACAAATCATGAGCATGCTCCCAGTCGGTCACTGGTTTTGCCTGTCCCCGCTCCCAGGTCCCACCATGAGGAATACGGGCCCTCAAACCTATTGGGTGCCAGCATCTCCCGTGGGCTTGAGGGAACGTGGAGTTTGCTCGGATACCTCATCAGCTGCCCTGGGGCATTTCAAGGTGATTCCCCCAAGGTGGCAAGAATGAGAGCCAAGGATTCTCTCCCCTCTCTGGAGATGCTTCCTCCCCCTTTCTGGCCGCCAGTGTCTGAGAGCAGCTCATGATTGCTCTGCTTAGCTCCTCAGACTAATACCGAAAGCTATTTACTCACTCGAGATACCAGTGACTCAATCCAAAGCTCACTTATCAAAAACTCTCATTATTATGACTAAACTGCAGCAAAAGCAGGCAAGGTAAAGAATGAAACAATCCTCCTTTCCCATCTATTAGCCATCTTCCTAATTATCTCTGCTTTTCAAATGCCAGGGGAAGTGGGATGAGCCATGCAGCTTGTCATTACAGTCCTCATTCTGGGCTGTTTTCAGGGGATAGAGGGTGATACAAAGTCAAGGCTCTCCTCAGAAACTCTCCAGAGGCTTCCTCCCCTCGTCTACACCGAGGGAGACCTGGCGAGTTACCTAAGATCCCTAAGAAGCTGTTTTGAGGGATGACTTTGTCACGGAAGCGTTAGAGGATCCTGCCAGGTTTGCAGTCGTGTCTGTTTTGAGAGGCTTCCAGCACAACACATGCAGTAAATTCAATGGATTTCTTCTTTTTTTTTTTTTTCCCCCCTACTGATCGTACTAAAAAATGCCGTGCTTTGCAGGAAGCTGCATTTAGTTCACTCAATCACTGCGGTGCTTTGTTGGCTTTTTTTCTCCTTCTGAATCGGTACTGAGCCGTGGCACTACCAAGGGTGGATTGTGATAGCACATGCAGTAGTACAGCAGATTTGAACAGTTTTCCTTGGGGTGAGCTGGAAAGCTGAAGACAAATGCAGTCCTGTTCCATAAAGCCCCCTGCGCATCGCTCCTGCTCCGCTCTGCACAGCCTAGAAAAGTATTTGCTATCAAGGAATTACCCCGTTTCACTCCAGAAGTATTTTCAGTTTACAGCAAAAGACTCAACCCCTGGGCACAGGCCGCGGGGTGGTTTGTTAAGTGGTCTAAGATCCCTCCAGGTAAAGGCTCCTGGTGGCTGCTACAGCAAGTGGTGGGTTCAAAGTGAGTTGGAAAAAGCTCCTGCGTCCTGGCCCAGGCTTGGCTGGAATCCACCACGGAATGTGTGTCACAGACTGAGGAGAGGGCAGGCTGGGGTCCCCTTCAAAGATTCCTCTGTCTTCCACTGTTTGTTTACAGTCGTATGTGTCACGTTAGCCAAGAATTCATCCTTTTATCAATATTCTAATATTCACATTAGACATTTATCCTCTGACTACACAATACAGGAGGGGGATTTCCTCTGAATGCTGCTTTCCCGATGTTCTGAGTGATGTTGTAAAGGTGTGGGGGGGAAATAGTAACTATTTAATAAGTTCAAAGCACTTGCTGTACAAGAGTTTATTCCTCATCGCAGGTCAGAGCTAGGATTCCCCTAGAAAATGGCTCTTTGAAAACGGAGATGTTCTCTAGCATTCTGTGATTAAAAAAATGCAGAACTCCACTCAAACTACCCCAGGAAAAAAAGGATTACAGCTGCAGCAGCAGGAGCAGGGGCCTGCTCCTCTTTCCGTGGGCATGAAATTACTACTGAAGTGCAGGGAGAAGATGAAGAGATGATAAACCAAAGGAAAAAGCAAAAGCCCTGCAGCAAAGATGTGGGTATCCGTGACTTTTCCATCACTGTCAATAATGCATAATGACCGTCACGCGGATGACGCCGCCGATTTTTGAGAGAGACTGAGTCAAGCTTTTTATCACCGAATGGGAAAAAAGCATTCGACGTGACACTGGATGTCACGAAGACAGGACCTGCTAGATAAGCAAAGATCCAGCAGAAAGGGTAGTGGAGGAGAAAAGCAGCTGATGTTGACATAAATCGACATCTGCTGTACCAGTTTGTAGTGGTTTACGGAAGAAAACGATTCTGTTGTTAATATGTACTGAAAGAAATAGTTTTTAGAGCCACAAAAATATCTTGGCTTGATAAAACCCCAACTGATGGTTTATCTGTGAGCAGTTCTGCAACAGGAAGAAGCCATGGCCAATATTACCCTCGAATTTGACAGCTCTCTGTGTTCTCCCTTTATGCACCCCACCCTTACTCTGCGTGGCAGTTGAGAGCAGGTACGTTGCCGATCCCCCGTGGTATCCGAGATTCTGTGCCGACGCTTTGAATAATTATTTTTGCATGAAGAAGGTGGTGGCAAAAGAAAAAAAGCCAGGCTGTAACTATTAAAAGATTTTTAGATTTTATTTTTTTTTTATGTTAGAATCCCAATGGCATAAATTCAGTTCTGACACCAGAAAAGGCTCTGGTATAAAGGAGAGCAGAACTGGTCTGGTACATCCATGGCTGGGCTTCTGGCTTCAGTGAGACAAATTCTGAGCTCGCTTCCACTCTCTGTGGGCCATCCCTCACCCCACGTTACCTATTGTTTGATGGCAGAATTTGACTTGGAGTTTGCCCCCAAATCTTGGAACTGTTTGTTGAGCTTCATCCTTAAAATCAGCGGGAGTTAAAACATAGACATGTAGGACAGATGTCCTAAATCCATAAGACAAATTCTATCCCCATACGCTGATGACTGTCAAGCTCCTGGGAACTCAACAAGTACTGTCAATGGCCTCGGGGTGACTCAACAAGAATAGAAGAGGCAAAGCAGAGCACGAGCTACCAACATTTTCAACCCTCACAATGGCCAAGCACTGCTGGCACAGACCAGACCCATCCTGGGGGTGAGGAGCCCTGACTCACACCTCGGAGTCCCACAGCTACATCTGGAGTCTGATCACCGGAGCCTGGAACTAGGAAGGCCAAGAAACTGATCTGGATTATAAGCTGTTTGAAAATAACGGGTAGAATGTCATTCCTTCAAGCAGTGTTCATTAATGAATGGATTTCCACTGCCAGCCTAAACACTGCTTAATTAAGTCTCAAAAATAACTCGATCTCAATGTGATTTCAATGTGATCTTTCAAGGAATTTGGTCCACTTATCTCTCCCTGATTTATTGCGGATTCATAAATTAGCAGACTCTTCTGCGTCAGCAGTTACTTCTGAACTTGAGCAGGAGCTGTTGATACAATCCCTGGGGCAGGAATTTAAGCCCAGGCCTTTGCTCGCAAAGGTCGACGTTGGACATCTCTCTTTCTGGCAGCTGAATCACTATAGAGCACATAGTCCTTACTACAGCGCTGCCTGTCTGATGCCTAATGAGGCAACAAAACTAAATTACTGTGAAGTTACGCCTCTAACGCATAGCTGAGCAGGGACGGCGTGCAAGCAACGCTGCCGCGAGGTCAAAGGTCTGCAGCAACGGCAAATTAAAGGAATTATCACTGTTCTCGTTAAGCTGTGGGAATGCAAAAGGGCTAAGATATAAAGGAGGTATAATCCAGGCTCTCCCCTCCACCTATCGAGCCCTTCTTCCTTACTCCTGGATGCTGCAACTACAGGGCACGGGAGGATGAAAGGACAAGGGGGTTGTTTTTACATTTCTGAAGGGGAGCTACACAAGTCACGTCAGACTCTTATGGTTTAAGGAGAACGCAAGAGCACAAAGTGCGGGAGAGTCCCTGCTCTCCATTCACTTTCATTTCCTGGCCTTTAACTGTGATCCACGTCATTATTCCTACCGTCCTTGTTGCTTTTTATGGGAGCTATGATCAAACTATTCTTGTTAAAGCAGCACGCGGAAGACAACGTGTATCCCCGTGTAGTCATCCATGCTCTTTTTCATGGCATAATAAATACGGTTAAAGCTTTGCAGTAGCTTAACAGATGTATCAGAGACCTGCTTGTGAATGGGAGAGGGCAGTGAGCGCAGGAGAGTGATTTTCCTGCTGGGAAGACACAGAAACCTGTCCCTGAGTCACTGGAAATCAGTTCTGCTTTGCACGTAGGCTTACTTCTGCAAAAAGCACTTCCAAATAGTTTCGGACAGAGAATTCCAGCTCGCTGTCCGACCGTCACCTCTGAGCTCTGCCCATCCCCAGATACCCAGGAAAGGCCTCAGATACCAGGGCTGCTTTACCCTGCCTAGATGAGATGACAGAGCTCTCAAGCATCTAATGGGACAGCAAGTCACGAACACCACGCTTCTGCTACTTCTGCCCTGAATTCCGTGAGGCAGATCTTACCCAAAATCCAGGAAGTTTTTAGGATTCATGCAAACGAGCGCCCGTAGTATGACAGAGCTGGAGTGCAACGAGAACCTTCCCCCCCCCTGCCCTTCCCCCCCAAGATGCTCTTTTTATAAGTTGATAAAGTTTTTTATGGTAAACGCCTTACAAAGGCAAAAACCCGAGGGGATCGGTCCCGGCTTGGCAAAGTTTTCTAACTAACGCCAATCGCTTCCAACGGACCCGGAACGCACCGCGCCGTAAAACAGCCGCTCGGTACCTCGGTAGCCTGCACCAGGGGCGCTCGGAGCCCAGCGGGCAACCGCAGAGCTCCGCCGAGCTCCGGCAGCGATCCACCGACCCTCCCGCCGAGCTTCCCGCTTCCCCCCGCCTGCCCAGGACGGCCCGGAAGGGCGTCGTATCGGGTAAGACGGTATCTGATGGTGTATAACTTCGTGAACGACGCACACAAGACATTAGAGCCGG
>JAAGNO010016270.1:0-11048 GCA_033439905.1 Ceryle rudis | reverse complement strand
CAGGGACCGGGATAGGTGACAGGGCCCGGGAGCGGTTAAAGGGCCCGGGGTTGGTGACGGGGCCCAGGGTTGGTGACGGGGCCCGGGGGCGGTGACAGGGCCCAGGGTGGGGGACGGGGCCGGGGCCGGCCCGGGCCTCGCTGGCCCCACGCGCACTCACCTCCTCCTCCTCCGCCATGGCTGCCGTTAATTTGCGTGTCCCCGCCCATTCATTTGCATACCACAACCCCCGGGTAGCTCCTTCACAACTGCGCGGCGGCCGCGTTTCCGCGGGTCACGGTATCGCTGCTGCGTTGTCGCCGCTTGGGGCGGTTTCCCCGTTACGGTTCGATTCCCCCGCCTCCTGGACGGTGATTGGGACGGAGCTCTTCCCCGCCCCATTTATTTCTCGCTATTTCCCCCAGGAGGGTGCTCAAGGCCCCGGGGAACCTGGCCCTGCCCCTGCTGCCCTGAGCCCGGCCCAGGCACCTTCCCTCTGCCCACACCACCAGACGCTCACACAAAATCAATACAGTTTTATTACAGCTACAACATTTACACAACAAAGTCCCTGCAGCAGAGGAGCAGCCTCAGGCCAGCCCCTCAGCACGAGGCTGGGACACACGACACACACACCCCACCCCCCCCAGAGCAGAAAGTGGACGGCGTAGGGATGAGAGCACAGCAGCCAGCTCAGGGAAACAGAGCACGCAGCAGGCTGGGGTTCTAGGAGCTGGAGAAGATAACTGGAGACATCAGTACTTAGGACGCTTCACCTCAACCCTAGAAGAGACAAAGGGACAGGGCAGAGGTAAGGACGCAGGGCAGACAGTTCTGCCACCTCCCCCTCCAGGGCTCAGCACCGAGGGCCACGGTTTCACACCACAGAACAGCGTGGGAGGAAATGGCTCCCCTACATGCAGGAGGATGGGGTGGTCAAAGTAGAGCCCCAATCTGGCCGGGGGGTCTGCTCAGTACCGGTCTGAAGCCCAGAGAAGGGGGGCCCAGGAGGCTCTGCTGAGCTGAGCCAGGACCACCCTCAGGGTACCAAATCCTTTCAGGCCCCCTGCTCAGAGCCAGAAGGGAGGGCTCTGTCAGCTGCAGCCCCCCTGGAGGTGGCAGGAGACAGGCTGCAGTGGTGCCCAAAGCAGAGAGAACACTACTAACCCATCAGCCTCCAACTTCTTCCTCTTCTCAATGATCTGCAGAGAAAGCACAAAGTCCCGTTACCCTCAGAGTAGCTGGTTGTTTTGGACATGTTCATCTGCTGCACAACCCAGAGCAAAAAGCCACCAACTGCTCCTGGGGCCTCAGCTCCAAAAGCAGCCCCAGCTGTCTCTGCAGCTCTCAAGCCCCAAAATATTTGGCCAACGCTCTGTCAAGGAGCAAATCCAGCTTCTAGAGTTGCACATGCACCGTGGCAGTGTCCCTCTGCCAGGCCACAGGCTGGACAGAGGAGCCGTGACTAGGCCAGGGCTTGGTGAGAGTTCTCCTGGGCTATGGTGGCAGCTGGCAGCCCAAACCAGACAATGCCCCAGCACTGGGCACTCACCGCACTGATCTTCTTCCACTGCCGGTCCAGCTCTGCCTTGTCATTCGTCTCCTTGAAGCGACGGGTTTTGCGTCCCTCAGACATCTTGATCCCATACTGGAAGGCTGCCCTAGCCAAAGAGGAAGGCAGAGCTCAGCACTCGCAGGGGATCCGCCAGCCCCAGGATCTATAGCTCCTCCTCAGGTCCTCACCAGGGAGCCTCTCCTTGCTTGAAGCTCCCCCAGGACCCCAGTTTGGCCAGCATGGCCACCCCCACCCAGAATCCTTTACTCACTTGGGCAGAGCCTCTTTGTTGTTCATGTACTCGCTGTACTCCTCCTGTGTGTCGAAGTCCCAGCGGCCCAGGGGTCCCTTCTTGTTACCCTGCAGCCAAAGAACAACTCAAGAGCAGCTCCTCAGCTGATGCTGGCCAGGGTTTCTTAAAGCCCCATGCAAGATCTTAGTCTCCCACCGCCCCCAGTTCAAATGGGCTCATGTGCCCAGTCTGGCCTTGGCTCCAAGATCCCCTTCCCGAGAAGCCCCAGGGAGGAGATTCAGTGGAAGAGGGAGTCAAGGTGGACAAGCACACCTGCCCAACACCTCCTGGTCACGGGCCAGTGTCCCATTAGCTCCCTGGGACAACAGTTCCCCAGAACAGAGATCAGTAGACCTCAAACCACACTCAACACCCAGTTCCAGAGTGTTCAACCCCTCTGCACCAGTCCAATTCTCTCCACTGGAATCCCCTCAGCCTCTGCTGGCTGGTAACATCATACCTGATCCATTTTGCTGTAGTCCACCTCTTCATCACTGTCCACAGCCATGTCATCCATCCTGGAAAGAACGGAAAAACAAAGGAAGGGTTTGGAGTGGGGCCATGGGACATGGATTAGGACCTCAGAACCAGGTTGGTGGGAGCTATCTCTTGTGGCCTCATATTGAACACAGTCCCTGGACCAAGAAGAAGTTCCTCCAGCTGCAAGCCCTGCAGGTGACGGTTGATGTCCACAAGGACACCCAAGACTGACAATGCTCCTAAGAAGACTCTGCAGACCAGAGGCTTTTCCTCTTCTGCAAGGGACCACTCTGTGGCCAGAGCTCAATGAGCATATGAATTAGAGCACCAGCCTGGTGAGAAGAGGCTGAGGGACCTGGGGTTGTTCTGCCTGGAGAAAAGGAGGCTCAGGGGAGACCACCTCAACAAGACCCTGACAGGAGGTTGGAACCAGGTGGGGTTGGTCTCTTCTCCCAAGGAAGAAGTGAGGGGACAAGAGGACCTGGCCTCAAGTTGCACCAGGGGAGCTTTAGGTTGGAGCTGAAGAACAATTTCTTCCCTGCAAAGGACGTTGAGGCCTGGCCCAGGCTGCCCAGGGCAGTGGTGGACTCCCTGTGATCCCTGGAGGGGTTTCAAAGCTGTGGAGATGTGGTCCATTGGTGACCTGGCAGTGCTGGGTTAACAGTTGGACTCTATCTTAAAGGTCTCTTCCAACCAAAACAATCTTATGAATTACAAGGGAACCCAGCAGATCCCCACCCACCTCAGCCCCCCCTGGCACTGAGGGCCAGCAGACTCCAGGTAGCCATTTATAGCAGAAGCTCGCTAAGAGGCCACATCTGCCAGAACCAAGGACTCAAGGAGCACTTTAACAGCAGGTGGAACCCCAGGCAAAGCCAGGCCCACTCCTCCCAACACACAGCAGGGCTGATGGCCAAGTTCCTGCTGCCAGAAAAGAGCAGCCCCTTGACGCACACTGCTCCCAACCCACAGCTTCTTGCTGCTTCCTTACGTGGCAGGGTAGCACTCAGCATAGCTGTTGGACATGCCAAAGAAGTCTCCCAGCTGCTTCTTGTCTTCTGGCTTCTTCAATGTGACAACAGTCAAGGAAAGCAGCACCACAAAGCATTACAGCTAAGGGCTGAGCACAGTCAGCCAAAGATCCACCTCCTGCCCTACCACCACCCAACTGGAGGCTGCAGGGCTTGTATTTGGAGTTACAAGAAGCGAGGTTTGGGCAGCAGTTCTCTGCTACAGGAGGAGAAGTCCACCTGGGTCAGGAAGGGCAGCCTCATGGCCCCACAGTCAGCCAGGCTGGCATGAGACAGTGAAGGATATGACTCTGCTCCTTCCCAGCCTGCGGCTCCAGCGAACTTCTCGTTGATGGACTTGATGAGCTCCTTGGCTGAGCCGGGTCCTGGGGTAGAGAGAGCAGCAGGCTGAGGTTTGGGGGAGGAAGAACTCACCACAATAGACACGGGGATGGGCAGAGCCACCTTCTGCAGAAGCAATTAATCAAGAAAAGGGGGTGACAGGCAGAGGACAGGCTGCAGGAGGGAGGAGGAGCTAGGGGGACACAGAGAAGCAGGAAACCACTCTGAGCACAGACAGAAACCCCAAGTGCTCCTCAGCTTACAGAGAGCAGGTTGTTGGAGCTGGTCTGCTGCCAGGGGAGGATCTGCACACCCCCAGCCCAGGCTGCAGGCACAAGACTCGTCAGCCCAGAGCCCCGATGGCAGCAACTCCCTTGGGCACAGCACCCTCTGTGAGAGCAGGGAGCTGGCACAGGCCAGCAAAGCTGAGTGCTTCTGAGATCCATGGCCTCGCTCAACTGTCTGCACCACCTGACTCACCTTTGTCGATGTCTGTGGGCTGCAAAGAAGAGGGAGAGACATGATGTCACCTGGGAGGGCTGAAAGCGAGTGACAGTGCTGTGCAACCCACAGCTCCACTGTAACTCTCTGTGGCAAGCAGAGAGTAAAAGCCACCGGCCTGTGCTAGTCCTGCCTTACTTGAAGGAGAGGACAAGCACCCAGCCACCCAACAGTCCCTGACCAGAGAGAAGCTCAGTAAGAGCTGAACAGTGGCACATGTGGGAGCATGGACAGAGACCTCCAAAACCACTGGGGTGACCCCACCATCCCCACAGCTGCGCTCCCCAAAAGGAAGAGATGGGGTGGAACAGTCCAGGCTTCACAAGCTTCTCACCTCATCATCAGCCTTGGGCTTCTCAAAGTAGCTGTGCCTCTTCTTTTCCTCCTCCCGGTCACGTTCTCGGTCCCTGTCGCGCTCCCTGTCCCGTTCTCGGTCCCTGTCCCGCTCCCTGTCCCTGTCACGCTCTCTCTCCCGGTACCTCTCCCGCTCCTTCTCCCGTGGCATCTTCGCAGCAGAGGGCACGTAATCCCCAATGTCTTCAAAGATGCTAGAAGTGGAGAAGAGACAGTGGTTACAGGTGCCGCAAGAGTGGCGGCCACAACAAAGCTGAGCCTGTCTTTTGCCAGTGACCATAACTGGTGACTGTGCCCTCCCCATCTTTGTCTCAACCCTCAAGGCTGGCTTGTCTCCAGCCTTGTCCTACAAACCGCAGGTCCAAATAGGCCACTCGCTCCAGAAGCTCTAAACCCAGCCCTCTCCAAACATGGAGGGCCCAAAAGACATTCCTGAAGGCAGAGAACTGGGATCCCACAGCCCATGGACAGGGAGGCACTTACTTCATATCAGCTTCAGGGGGCTTCTTCTCATCCAGCTTCCCTGCAAGGACATGGCAGCAGTGAGAGGCACATCATCCACCCCACCAACCGCAACACTCCCTTCCCCAGTCTGGCTTCCAGGCGCTGGCAGTGGCAGGCCTGGAGGATGTCCCCACTTCCTCTTCTGTTGCCACACCATGTCGAGCCCCCTCAGGGAGCTCTTTGTTCCTTTCCAACAGGGAACATTTCCCCGAGGATCTGGACCTTAACCAGGAAGAGGAGGACAGCACGAAGCACCCTTGCAGCTGTAATTTCTCAGCATCAAGTCCCCTGTGGTCCTGCCACAGAACAGCTGGTCTGCAGGACATGGTGCTCGGGGACTGAACAAAATCACATCTTGTTTTCTCAGGATATGGCTTGAGAAGGTGTTGGGTTTGTACCTCAGGGGTTCTGGTAGCTGGGCAGGGAACTACTGGTGTGGCTCCTGTAAGAAGCTTTGAGAAGCTCCCCTGGCTCTGAGGAGGAACTGCCTCTAGCAATCAGCACCTCTGTGATAACATATTTAGGAGGAGAGAAGTTGCTGGGCAACTTCCTTTGCTTTGGGAGCTTTTCTGTTTGGACAGGAGTGGGACAGGAGAGAGACAACCATGGAGACAGCCATGTCTGTGAGGAAAGAGAGGCACACCGGAGAAGACAATCCCCCTTCGGCTCCTGCAGATCTTCTTGGACATCAATGGTGGGGCAGAATCCTGTCTGTGGCCCATAGAGGACCCCACCCAAAGGAGGCCATGACTCTGAGGGAAGTTCAGACTGGAGCAGTTTGTCACTGGGAGACAAGCAGTCTGTGGCAGGGACCCACAGTGGTGGAAGAAGCACCTGGAGGACTATCTCCCGTGGGAGGGATGCCACGGTGCTTCAGGGCAGGACTGTGAGTTTCTCTCCCCAAGGATTGGAGAGTGGCAGGAATAACATGGAATAGACTGGGAGTGAGCACAGCCCCCATTCCCTGTCCCCCTGTGCCACAGAGCTGGGCCTGAGAAGGGAGGGTTGGGGGGAAGGCTGATTTACCATCTGGTTGTATTTATCACTGTCCTCCCCTGATGCAGTTGATGAACTGGGGTGGTTTTGTTGTTTAAATTAAATTGACTTTGTTTCCCCATGTCTTTTGACCATGACCGTAAGCGGTGACTGTCCCCTCCCCATTCTTTGCCTTGACCCTGGAGCCTTTTGCTGTATTTTCTCCTCCCCATCCCACCAGAGTGGGGTAGGAGCGAGCGAGCAGCCGCAGGGGCTTTGGGACAGGCTGGGTGAGCTTAAAAACCATGACAGTGGCACAGGGGAACATGGCAAACCAAACAACATCTCACTCCCTTGGGATACGCTTCAAGTATCAAGTACTTCAACTCCTACCCTTGTCTTTCTTCTTGAGCTTCTTGTTGCGGGTCCCTTGCCGGAGGTAGGAGAGGATCTGCGTCAGCTTGCTGATGACAATATCATTGGTGGTCAGCGTGGTCTGTGCCTGAAAGAGAAACCCCCGAGGAAGCATCTGACTGCTCTGACAGGGAAAGGCTCCTGGCAAGACCTGCCTTGGCCAGTTTGGACCAACGCAGATGAGCTGGCTGGACACCCGTCGGGTACCTCCATGGTGGGGCAGTCGGCCTTGCTGCGGATCAGCGTGGTGGGGATATCTGTGTCGGCGTACTCGTCATCCAGGTCCACCACATAGGCCATCCTGCCTGGCAGGAACAGCTCATTCCGCTCGTAGGCCTTGTTCTTGAACAGGATGCGGTAGATGTTGCGACCTGGAGGGGAGGGAGACACACGGGAAGAGCTGCTCTCAGGAGAGCAATGGACAAGCCCAGAGCAAAGAACATCCAGTTGATTACACACATCAGAATTGGCTCATTCTTCCCTCAAACTCAGGTTGGCTACAACTCAGACTCTCCCCCTCCAATCACTAAAGGTTTTCACCCCCCAGGATTTCTCCCACCTTCACAGCACAGCACAAGGTGTGGAACAGCCACATCCACACAGCCTTACCCAGACGGGTCTTAAATTCAATTTTGTTCTCCGGATCTTCATCTTTCCTGAACAGGAAGAGAAAAGAACCAGCAGCGTTATGCTCAGCATGTGCCTCCTCTGTGTCCTCCTGTCTGGAGGACAGCTACTCTCAGGACCACAAAACCATCAGCTACTCACTTAGTTTCTTTCTGGGGCTTCTCCATCATTTCCTCTTCTTCCTTCTCCTTACTGGCAATCTCAGCCCGGACCTGGCCACAGAGTAAATCCATGTGTTACACACCAATCCAGGCCACTACCGCCCAGCAGAACCAGTAAACCACTTCCAACAGCTCCTTGACCCTTCACAGATCTTCCCCAGAGAGAGAAATCTACACTGGTGAGGTTGAAGCACAGGTACAGACTGGAGAGTTGGCTGGAAGGAAACCTAATGAAGTTCATCAAGGACAAGTGTAGGGTCCTGCACCTGGGGAGGAATAACCCCCTGCACCAGTACAGGGGAGGGGTGACCTGATGGAAGCAGCTCTGCAGAGGAGGACCTGGGAGTGCTGGGGGACAGTAAGTTCACCATGAGCCAGCAATGTGCCTTCATGGCCAAGAAGGCCAATTGTTTCCTGGGGTGTGACCACCATCTCAAGAGAGATTCTCCTCCCTCTCTACTCTGCCCTAGTGAGGCCACATCTGGAGTACTGGGTCCACTTCTGGTCTCCCCAGTTCAAGGGAGACAAAAAACTACTGGAGAGAGTCCAGTTGAGGCTATAAAAATGCTGAGGGTCCTGGAGCATCTCTGTGCTGAGGAAAGGCTGAGAGCCCTGGGGCTGTTCAGCAGAAGAGCAGCCTGAGAGGGGAGCTGATCAGTGCTGGTCAATAGCTAAAGGGCCTCTGAGGGGCAAGAGGATGGGGCCAGATTCTTGTCAGTGCTGCCCAGTAACAGAATAAGGGGCAGTGGGCACAAACTGGAACCCAGGAGGTTCTCAACAGAAGGAGAAACTTCTTTGCTGTGAGGGTGTCGGAGCCTGTCTCAGGCTGCCCAGGGAGGTTGTGGAGTCTCCTTCTCTGGAAAGATTCCAAACCTGCTTAGACAATGCAGTGCTGGGCCCCCTGCTGTGGGTGACCCTGCAGGAGCAGGGGGTTGGTCCAGATGATCTCCAGAGGTCCCTTCCAAACCCCACCATGCTGGGATTCTGTGAGTGGCAACTACTACCCCCTGCCCACCCTCTCTGCCCGTGGGAGCAAACAGGGCAGAAAAGCAGCACAGCAAGACCCGCGCTCACCTTCTGCAACAGCGCAAAGTCCAGACCCTTCACCAAGTGAGTGTGCTCCATGTCACCACCCAAGAACTTGGACTCCTGGATCAACTGTCTTCTCTTTTCCGCAGCAGATTTATCTCTGTGAAACAAAACCAGAGCCAGTTACGAGCCAGCCCCACTAGAGCAGAGTGGCAGGAGAAGGCCGCGTCGCAGGCTCACGTACGCCTCTGCCGTCGGCCCCACAGCCCTGTAGTTGGCCGTCGTGCTGATCAGCTCCGTTTCCTCGTAGTCCTTGTTCACACCATCTCTCCTCTCCTTGGCACGGTCCCTGTACTTCTCGGCCAGCTCCCGCTCGCGCTCTATCTCCTGCTGGCGCAGCTTTGCGTAGTAGCTGGGGGTGAGAAAACAGCTCAGTGTGAGTGGGAAACGTTCACGCCTTCGCTGTGCTGGTCAGGTAACGGCCTCCAGGCCTGACACACGCCCGTTTCGCTCCCAACCTCTGCCCCAGAAGTGTCCTAAAGCACCACGGGACACATGGAGGACACCAGACAAGGTGAAACTGCTCTGCTGAAGCTGATTAAAGAGAAGTCCAGCACTGCTTCCAAAGGGAAGGGGTCAGGTGCAGACCTGCTGGACTGATGTGCCCCAAAAGACACTGTCACTGGTGCAGATGTCCCACCACTGTCCTGCCTGCCACCCACAGAGCCTCTCCCGCTTCTTCTAGAGGTGAAGCTTCACCCCCAGCCGCCCTCCCTCCTCTGTTCCCACAGGCAGTGACAGCCACTCGCTCCAAGCTTTTTTCCCTGCTGCTTGGCTCCAAAGCCACAATATAATTCAGGCCACTCAGGGTCCTCGTTGATAGCCCAAGAACTCAGAAGCTGCTTCCACAGGAAGGATGTGATATACAAAGACAAGTCCTGGTGCATTGCTTTCCCTATTTACCTTTTCTTCTTCCTCCTGCGAGCAGCTGGGTCTTCATCTTCGTTGTACTCCCGGGGCATCCTGAAAAAGGGCAAGAAACCACATGGACAGTCTGCAGAGCCACACAAATCCCAGCAGCTGGAAGAAGCAGCCCCTCAGCAACAGCAGGGCACCCAGAACCTCAGAACTAGGACAAGTACAGTCCCACTTCTCCCTAATTCCACCCTGTCAGGGGGAGAGAAGGGAAAACCACCAATTTTCCCAGAGTAGAGCATCTTAACAGCCATGGGAGGTTCGCTCTGTTATCTAAAGTGGTCCTGACCCACCTGTTTCTCCACTTAACACACTCATCTACACCCTGCACAGACCCAAGCACAAGTGTCTGCTCCTCGGGCCCTGTCTGTCCACTCCTTAGCAAAAGCCCCTTTAGATGCTCCACCATAGAGCGTGGGGGGAGAGAGAGGCAGGAACGGAGCCCCAGAGAGAAACAGACAGGCTTTGTCCCACGGGCCTATGAAATAAAGAGTCCTACTCACTCATGGTGGCGAGATTTGGATGGTGGCGCAGATGTCGGCGCAGCCCGCGGGGTCATGAGAAGCTTTCTGAAGTCTTCATTGGTCAGCTTGGACCTGCAAGGAAAAGAGACAACAAACACCATCATCCCCCAGTGAGCTTCAGCAGCTGGATGGCTTCTGAGGAGGACAAGGGTTGCCAGCATGTCCTGGGTGTTGGAATCTGACACGGGGTCCCTGCGGAAGGAATCAGCCTTGGGCCTCATAGTCCTGGTCCAGTCCCGCCCCCAGGGCCCCAGTGTTGTACTCACTGGTGGAAGGAGTGCGAGTCGTCCACATCGTGGCCATCAGGAGCCAGGGGGTTGGAAAACGGTTCATCTGGCGGACAGAGGAGAGCAAATGGTCAGAGGCTGCCTGCACGGCTTCCACCCCCCACGACCCCTCCAGTCCCCCCAAACCCAGTCCCTGCTGACACCCTGGGGTGACCTCACCAGGACACATGGGACGACGGGGTCCTGGTGTCCCTGCCCCACCACCAGACCTCACTGTCCCCCAGCGAGTCGGCACCACCTCCTGAGGGGTGCTCCAGGGGTGTCCCACCACCCCCGGGACTCCCCTCGCACCCCCCGAAACAGCCTAATGCCCCATCCCCCGAGCACACCCCTCGGTAAGCGCCCCGCACTGAGCTGCACCCCGCAGCTTTGACCCCACGTCCCCCCCCCCTGCCAAAAGTGCTGGGGAGGCTGTTCCCGCGCCCCCCGAAGGGGGCCTCCCGCTCCCGCCGGTCCCTCACCCCTAGGCTGGGCCCACGCCGCCCGCACCCACCCCCGGGCCGCTGTCTCGGGTGCCGCGGCACCGCCTACCCGAGATCCGGTCACCCTGGCCCCCAGGGTGTCACGGAGCCCCCACCCCTCTTACTGTCGCGTTCCGGCATCGCTCCGCCGCTCCCGAACCCCAGCCCCTCCGCTACCGCCGCTACCGCCGCTCCCCTTCCCAGCACCACCCGCGCGCGACCCGCCCCTCTCCCTCTCTCATTGGTCGGTTGCTGGGTGGATAGCGTCGCGATTGGTGGAGGATGCGACCAGCGGGCGCCGCGATTGGCGAGCGCCGAGGCCCCGTCGCCGTGTTGTTGTCCGGTGCGGAGAGAAGATGGCGGCGGCCGTGAGGGGCATCGGGGGCGGGCTGGGCCGGGGCCTGCGGGAGCTCCGCATCCACCTCTGCCAGCGCTCGGCCGGCAGCCGCGGCGTCAGGTGAGACGGGGTCGCGGGGCAGGGCGGGGGATGGAGCTGGAGCCCGGGGGAAGTGGAGGGGTCGCTCCATGGGTGGGTGGGGGCAGTGAGGCCCCAGCTCCCCCGCGCCCGGTGCCAGCGG
>JAAGNO010016269.1:28355-61067 GCA_033439905.1 Ceryle rudis | reverse complement strand
CCTTTTTTTTTTTTTTCTTTAAAATCTTGAGAAGGAAAATTTCCCTTAAAAAAAATAAAAAGAAATCGCTCCCAATCCCCTAGACAAAAAAAAAATAAACTGGTGTTCCTTGTCTGTAAAATGAATTTCCAAAGCAAGTATGCTGCAGGATGTACAGGGGGGAAATATCAAACAAGTTAAAAATGATAAAGGATGGTTGTACAGTGATTTAAGCAGACTATTTCTTTTGGTTTTGCAGTAGTATTATTGACTCCACGGAGTATAGCCAACCTCCAGGCTTCAGTGGCAGCTCTCAGGTAAGATAATACATGCATGTGTGCACAGCAGGGATGGGAGGGTTGGACAGAGATTAGGGACAACCCCATCCATCTCCAGGGTACCAGCCAACTCAAGTCTTGCCAGTGCTTTTGACTGGTGCTGTGGGCAAACCAGAGCCAAGACTAGAGCTGTTAGGAATGACTGAGCATGACTCTTGAGTGTCCATGTTGATGCTGTCTGAGAAATCTACTGTAATCTATGAAGACACCTGAGTTCATTCCCAAAGCTGACTCTTCCAGGGAAGAGGGAATATTTTTATCCCCTCGCCAAGCGGACAGCATTTGGGAAGGGAGGTAAATCTCTGACCCCTAACATTGAAGCAAACAGCTTTGGATCAAGCTTGAGTCTCAAAACAAGAAACACTCATTCTCCAACTGTGCAGCTGGTTTGTAGTTTGTCCTTGTTTAGGGCCTTACAAGCTGTGTTATAAATTCACACAGAAGGTAAAAAGTTATATATAGTGAAGCTGTTTAATAGGCGGCCTCCAGACTGTGATCTTCAGGGCCTCCCGGATGCCAAACAGCACTGCCACAGTCCTGCAGCTCAGAGCAATTTAGCTGGGCTGACACCGATACCCAGCTCACAGTTCCAAAAAGTTTAAACAGTTTTAATTTAGACAGATGAATTGTTGGTTCCATGCCAGCTTATGCCTTTGGTGCTCCCTGGTGGTGGACGACCACCCATGGCACATCAAACTGGTAAATTAACAGGTCAAAATGCTTTTGGATCTTACTTGGAGTAGATGATAAAAGGAAAAAATACCAATTTTGGGCTGATGTGCATATTTGTGTGCAAGCGGCTTTGGGGCTTTGCAGCTGTATAATTAATTAGTGATTAGAAAATTCCATCTCTTAGTCTGTGGGGAAAATGCTTGTTGTTCCTGCTCCTGTGGACCTGGGAGGAACAAAGAACTGCAGCTCTACCTTACTGTAGAGGGCAAGGGAAATGTGGGTGGAGATTTTATGCTCAGGACTGATATGGTACAGTGTGCTTGTTCTCCACAGACATGACTTGTCTCAGTACTTCCCTTTCTGTGTCAACAACAAAATTAATGGCATAGCTATGCTGCTGCTAAGCACACAAAACAAACAACCTAGACTTTCTAGTCATTCAGTATGACAGCCTTATTTGTGTGAGAATAATCTTTTTGTCCTCAAATGCAATTTTTTTTGTCCCCAAGAGTGCAAGATCTGTACTCTCTAGTACAATTTTTTAAATTAAACTTTAATATATGTTTGAGGAGTTGAAAGATCTCTTGAAGTGAAACACTTTGTTCAAAGGCAGTCTAATTTCAGCAAGAATTTACCATAAAAATAGTTTTAAGGAATTTATCCATTGTGCTTGCTTTCTTCTTTGTCAGTCATGGTAAAAATCATAGATTGGGCACTGCTGACAGTAAGAAGCTGTGCTAGGGTGGACAGCAAAGCTTGCTTTCTCGGTATAATTACTTTGTGCTTGGCTCACAAACATGTTCTTAGGGAAGAATTTGTATACCACAAAGCTATAGGACGGTTCTCCAGAAGCTGAGCTTCAGAAGTATGGACAAGTCCCATAGGTCCTGAGGAATTCTGCAGGTAGCACTTAGTGGCTGTGCCTTTCCTTTGGGCTAGAAATAAAAATTCTTGTGTATAGCTATAAAGCTTTTCTGTAGTCGTTAGAGGACTCTTTAGAGTACCTGATGGAGTTCAGACAGTAAAATCATTCTTGGTAAGAGTGATCAGGACTAATGGCCTTGAGTAGGATAACAAAAATAATTGAATAAAAAATTGCTTGGGTAAGATTTCTCTTTTCCCTTCAGTTTTCTTCCTTCTGCTTCCCAGCATTGCTTAACAAGTAGGCAGGGAGCAGATTTCATAGATGCTGAATAAATGTTTTGGTAAAACATGAACAGTTTAAAACACTAAGCTGGGGAGGATCTGATGAAGATGAGTTAATGCAGATTGATTCCCAAGCAGAGCTGGGTCTCCATGTGGCAACCTGAGACCTGCTCAGGAGGTAGATCTTCCTCTGGAGACCCAGAAGGTAATTGCACAGCAGGCAGATACTTACCATGATTGATTCCATCTCAATGTGGACAGGGCTCATCTGGCAGATCAGACTCCGGCTTGGGTTATATCGCTCATCATGTTGCAGGCTGCTAATCTTAACTTGACTGAAGTGATTGCTTTTCAATGCTTGAAGTTGTCTTGAGCCTGAATCACTCCTGAGGTGCACAAAATTAATAGGGAGATGTTATCAAAGTGTTAAGTATTTCTTAAAGCAGTGAAATTTTAGAAAATTGCAGTTAAAAGGTGCTGATGTAGGAGTGCTTTCCAGTGTTCTAGTTGTGTGTTGAGGCTGGAGTTGCTTTTGAGATGAAACATAGGTGCTGTCAACAACACAAGTGTGAGTCACAATGTCAGTGTATAGCCAGAGAAGCAGTGCTTGGAGGCTTTTTGTTGCTTGGTGTTTGAGTTTTCCCTAAAATATGAGATTAATGTTCCATTGGGTATAAGCAGAGTGGGCTGTAAACTTATTTTGTTCATGTTGGTTCGCTTGATGACTGTAATGAAAGCACCAGTTCCCCTGCATGGATTGAGGGGGAGTGGGTTTTGCTGGTGCCACTGAGTGGTGGTCAGGGACATGGCTCGTTAGGGAGCTTGGTGCTTCTCAAACCTTTTGAAATTTTCCCATTAGCTTTGAATATGTGATATGTGAGGCTTAGATACAAACTAAACCAAGGTGCTCTTCATGCTGCTTGTGTAGCAGAGGAGTTTTGTTCCCTTTCCTTACCAGTGATTAAAACAAGAACTTATCTGTGTTCTGCTTTGCTTCAGGAGGAGAGCTTACTTTTGTAGCTTCAGTGCTTTCTTTCTACCTCTCACTGCTTGGGTAGGTTGGAAGATGACTTTAATGATGAGTTTCATGTACTCCTTTTCAATTAACCTTTGAACTTTGTGGTGTCTTTGGCTTCTATCCTTATTTGCTCAGCTTTACAGAGTTCCTGAGTTGCTTCAAAAGAAATAATTCAGTAACTACTTAAAATAAATAGGCTTTTTAATGAGCTGTCTGCCAGGGATCTAGGAAGTGTTTGTTGTACAGTCTCTCTGGTTTGCGAAGCTGGAAGCCTCGGTGTCTTTGGCTTCTGCTGTCTATCTCTATAAATGCAAGATATGGCTGGATTGGTGCTGTCCGTCCTGTGCATGAGGCTGGAATCGATATATCTGCAACGGTTTAGGAAACAAGAACCATGTAAAAGCAGCTTTTCTTTTTTTGTCAAGTTAGTGTTCAACACAGGACCCTAAGAATGACTGCTGACAATGGCAAGATCTTAATCTATCGTCATCTTACACGTCTAACTCTGCACCTATAATGTATAAATGGTTTATAATTTGGTAAAATCTATTGAAATGAAACTCAGGCCTGTCTTTACCTCTCTGAAGTGTGTTCTCATCTCCATTCAGACCAAAAAGCAGCCGTGGTATAACAGCACACTAGCCTCGCGACGCAAGCGGCTCACAGCTCATTTTGAGGACCTAGAGCAGTGCTACTTTTCCACAAGGATGACGCGTGTCTCGGGTGAGTTCTTCTGGCGCGGTGTTCACCTTCTGACATCAGTTACTTCTTAAAGACCTCAGAATAGACTTGCTTTGGACAGAGCAGCTTTTACTTTGTCCTTGCATGGGAATGTTGCTATACATATTTATGTGTTGCTTATTTATCCTGTTTTGCTTTTCTTGACCAATCCTTGAAGTCACTAAATTGAGAATTTAATCCTGTCACTTTGGAGGGGCACATGTATTGCATTGTAATCTTGTACTGTGAAGGGCATAACCCATGATAAACAATTTCACTTGAAATGCAAATGTTTGAAAGCAGTGCTTAGGTTGCCTTTATACTAGGTATGCTGTTTTAAACACAGTGGTTAAACACTATTGAAATCCTGCAAAGTTGTAAACATAAATTGATAAATTCTCCCACATTTAGCCTGTGATAGGACACTTGGAGGTTATGCTTTATGTTGTCTAGATTGAGTCTCAGTTAACAAATGGCTTGCAAGTATAGAAGCTGAGTGTGCAGCAGTGTTCTTGTCCCATAGGGCACACCGTAGGTTTAGGGCTTGTTTTGTAGCATTGGAAGCTGTTTTCACAATTGCCTCGATTGCCTCATTCATAATTGAGTAACAGCGTGACAGCAGCTAGAGTAATTGTTACCTCGTGGATGGATGGTTCTTAATTACACAACAAGATTCTCTTAAGAAACGAATGGGTCAGAGTGAATGTGTCTTGAGGGCGAGGAGGGTTGTTCTGCAGTCCCTCTGGGGAAGAAACCAGCTTTGGGAACAAAGTTTCAGGCAATGGGTTGTGACAGGCATGAGACTTGCAGCACCAAGCAGTGAGCTGCAGCTTATAGGAAGAGCGATAGACTGCAGTGAGGAATAGGGAGCAGCCAGCCCTCAAGGAGTGGGATTAAACCTGCCTAGGGACAAGGGGTAACCAGGCAGAGGCTGCTGCAGCAGAGCACCTTTACTTTGAACAGAATGGTTTAGGTTGGAAAGGACCTTAAAGATCATATAGTCAAACCCCCCTGCCATGGTCAGGGACATCTTCCACTGGACCAGGTTGCTCAAAGCCCCATCCAGTCTGGCCTTGAACACTTACAGGGATGGGGCATCCACAACTTCTGGGCAACCTGTTCCAGTGTCTCACCACCCTCACTGTAAAGAATTTCTTCCTAGTATGTAATCTAAATCCAACCTCTTTCGGTTTAAAACTGTTACCCCTCATCCTGTCACTGTTCTCCCTAATGAGGAATCCTTCCCCAGCTTTCTTACAGACTCCCTTTTAAGTACTGAAAGTCCACAATAAGAACTTATTTTGCTTTAAGTTTAAAGGCTGCAATGTATTTGAGGGCGGCTCACTCTTAGATATGTCTACATCTTCCACCTACACCAGAGCAGTAACTGCCTCAGTTCTCATCACGCACAGCAAAATAATTTTAATGAGGGATTCACCATGTCGAGAAGGTCTGAAAGTAGCTGGAAGGTGGAGAAGCTGGTTGTGTGGGACCAGGCAGCTTCCTGTGAAGTGCAAGTGCTTTGCAGTACAGTACTTCACAGATCACGCTGAGATGCTTTCATGCGGTGCTTTCTTGGTGATGCATAACTCTGTTTATGTTAAAATAATGCTTATTAGCCAAGGATAACAATGGGGCTTTCCCAGCATTCCCTTGTAGAAGGCATCTTTCTTCATAATTGGGACTATAAATATGAATGCTGTGAAACTGGTTTTTTGTATTCATGTGTGTCAGCCACGCTGAGAATGGAGGATTTGCAAGTGCAGGTTTTTCCCTAAATAACGAATAAACTGAGATACTTGAGTAAGTTTTCTTCTCTTAAGTCATCCCTGCTTTTTGACACATTTTAAATAGGATTTAATGTGGTTTTAAAGCTTTTGGCAAGAAGTTCCTCCGACTGCACTAGGAGGGAGTGGAGATATAACTGTAATTATGAAATGGCCTTGCACTTTGACGGGGAAAATGTCTTGAGAAATAACATTCAGTTTTCCAGGCACAGACAGAGAATAAATCATAAGGAGGACTGCGCTTGATCTCTAAATGAGGGAAATGGAAGAGAAGCAGCTATTTGTTCCTATCAGAGTGTCGACGGAGGGAACAGTCTTAGAAAAAAAAAAAATGACTGATGTTTACATGCTGCTTCTCAAGCTGTTTCCCATAGTGGTCGGGTGCTGATGATTTTAATTTAGACCAGCACTTTGTTCATTTTTTTCCCCTTTTGATCCACCTGACATGGGTAATATATATGCTAGTACCTGTAAATATGCTAATTACAAGCCTTTATCCCATAGAACATTACAGAGCATATAAGGGATGCTTCAAAATGTTTTGCAAGTGTAGAATAAGATAACTAATTTCTGATGGCAAGGAATTACCAGGGTGCAGAAAGCTGGTTATTCTCTATTCCCAGTGAGATACCACAGCTGTATTTTGCTTTTATAGATCAACCTCTTCCTTTTTTTCACTACAGTATTTCCCACTTATTATTTCTAATAAGTGGAACTTTGTTGTTTCCTTATGCCAGTAATAAGGAAAGGCATAAAGATAACTAGTGGGTGGAATTTGATCTCGTCTGCATGAGCAAGACGTGCATGTGGTTTCTTTGCGGCTGCAGAGGATGCTGTGGTTTCACAGCAGACAAGGTGTGTGGTACCTATAAACTGAGGTACTGTGTGTGTTAGTGCTGCAAGAGCTGTCATTCCCTCACAGGGCACTGGTGCCAAGACAAAGCGAAGGTGGGAGTGTTAGAGGAGGAAAGAATTTTTCCTTCTTTAGGAAATGTGAAATCTTAAAATGATTTAAATAAAATTCTGTTCATGCTGGGGCTTTTGAGGAATTCTGCCTTTCAACTATCTATGCTGCAATTCAGTTTTAACTTTTGTAGTAAACTGTTCCCTTTCCCACAGAATATTTATCATCCTTATTCAAGCTGGCTCAAGTTCACCTTGCCTGCTGAAGGTCATACTTTTCACATAACTTACTGTACAGGGAGTCTTCTGGTTTCACGCTTGTCTTTTTCTAGCACTGAAACAACTCTCTCTTAGCTTTGTTGATTTTGGAGTAACAAGCCAAATAATTTTTTTTTTTTACTGGAAGTATTTTTAAGGTCATTGATACCAAATGTAAATGTATTGTAACAGAGGTATAGGGTAAGGAATATATTTTCACCTCCATAAAAAACTAGCCATGTTCTTCATAGTGCATTTTGATATGCTTGAAGGTTTTTGTTAATAATCTGTATTGCCCATGGGCTCTGCATTTGCATTTAAAAAAATCTTTTATTTTTTTTACACTGGAAAAGCTGTATTTGTGATCTCTAGGCAGATTTTCAGCACGGTAGGTTTACCCAGAGTTAGAGTGGAATGACTTAGTTTGTGCTCTGAAAAATGATACTGCCTTTGGGGAAAGCCAGAGGGGAGAGAATCTGGTTTTGACCAAGAATCCTCCCCAGATAACAAACAGAGATAGTGTCCTGTTAAGACCTACATCTTGATTTTTTGTTTGTTTGTTTGCTACTGAGTTTATTGCCTTACTCTGTTTCTGTCCTCCCCGATGCTGCTGCTTCTCCCTAGATGACAGCAGAACCACAAGCCAGCTGGATGAGTTTCAGGAGTGTCTATCCAAGTTCACACGCTACAATTCTGTCCGACCCCTGGCAACGCTGTCTTACGCTAGTGACCTCTACAATGGCTCCAGTATAGTTTCCAGGTAAGATATACCACGGCTGTGCTGGTGCGTCTCATGCTGATACTGGCTGCTGCGGCCGAGTTTATAACCCATAGTAAACAAGTTATGGTCTGTACATATATGACACGTTTGCAGTCAGTTCCCAAAAGTAGTTTTGTGACTGTGTGATTATCACTGATGTGCAAAGGCACTCGGGTACTGCAGTAGTAACTTCCATTCCTGTTGGTGTTGGTCAAGACTGAATGCAAAACCTTAGAGGTGCCAGTGAGTATCTGGAGTGGTTGTGATAAAGCATGAAGCCTGTTGTAGGCTCAGTCCTCTTCACCTTGGTATAGTTGCGTTGTAACCGATGCGGTTCTAGCATTTTAAGAAACATCCACCTTGCTTGATGTTGGTAGCTTTAAGAATCTGGGGTGGGTTTAGATATTGTTGGTAGATCCATTCATGATGGTAAATACTAAAAAGCTGAGTTGCTTTTAACTGTGATTGTTTGAGCTCCTGCGAGTTGGAAGCTCTGTTTACAGCGCTAAAATGCTAGTAAGGGGGTGGCTGGGGTAAAGCCAACCTGACGGTTCTGTTCTTGCCAACAACTCTGTATCCCCTGCCGTGTAGGATGGTCATGTCCTGTGCACCACTTCTGGAGCTCATCTGAGCCTCCCATGGACCAGTTTGGACACTTAACTGGTGAAATGCTACTGACTATCTTTCAACAGAATTTGTTTCTTCTAGTTTAGCTCTGTGAACCAGCTCCCTGAGGGATCAGGCTTAAGAGAGCACATGGGAAAGGGAGAGGCTGGGACACACCAGCAGCTCTAATCTTAAACTGGTTTCAGCAGCTATGGAAGCATACCCTGGGGGATTTAATTAGTCTGTGGTAGCTTGTTTGGAGCTGGTTGTGGTGGAAAAACATGGTGCAACATGTTAACTGGAGAATCTTTCCTGCATGGCATATATGCAGAACCCATTAGCTTCTTATAGGCACATTTCACAAATTTAAATTGTTTTGCTGACAGCAACCTTCTGAGGGAGAGAAGTAACAGCTTTGGATCTCCTGCTGCCCACATATAAGATAGAGACAGTGTGACCATACTTGAGATCTTGAAAGAAACATTACAGTGATGCCATGCATTGAACTTGAGGTTTCTGAGTCTTGATCTGATGCCTTACAAAGGGGACAGTGACAGAACAGCTTGAATGTTTTTGAAAGATCGCAAGAAATTTGCACTATGTGAAGAAGTGGAGGCATGTGTAGCATAGAATATGTTTTTGTGGATTTTTTGTTGGTTTTTTTAAGCAGCATTGATTCCTTAACTACTGCAGTATGTAGCAGGAATGTATAATGTCCGCCTTAGCCACAGAGGTCAGAAGACAATAATCACTGATCTGACGTATATTTAACCTGCACTGATTGGGTTCACGCTAGCTGCAATGAAATGCAGATGGGAATCTCACTGCAACACAAACTTCCTCAGCTACCAACTTCAGCACGGATGGGATTCTGTTCCTTTGCCCTTTCTTCTCCTTGATGTTCTGCAAGAGCAGCACTTTTTGTGATATTCGGTTAGAAAATGCTGGAAGGGCAGTAAATCTCACTCCTGTTTTGAAGCATTATAATTCTTAGGTGAAATTATATGTTTGTAAAATGTGTGATCCTGTTATTAGGATGAAGATACTGGGGGGGGGGCATGTCTTCCAAGCCAGTGCTAGAATTAGTAGTTCAATGCATTTCATTGAAAAATAACTTGGCTTCTAACTCAATATTCTCCCCTGCTCGTGCTTTTTATTTATCAAAGCATTTAAGAAATCTTGGGGTATTTTAGTATGTGGGCTGAATAAGACTGTTCACATCTGACCATGTCCTTAAGTACTTTGGTAAAGCAGGGTGGCTGAATGTACTGCTGCTGTAACTCTTGATAGCTTCTGACTATCCAAACAGATCCTTTTAAAATCTGCATTTGTTAATCCAGAGTCTACATGTAGTATGAGTTGGTCAGTGTGCTTCTGTGTTCACCATTGTTCGTCATCCAAATAAATAGGCTCAAGTCCAGACAGTTGAGTCTGAAGTCCAGGGAGTCTGTGTCTTGGTGATGGTAGTTTAAGGGAATAAAAAAGCAGCTTTTAGGTACCCACAGATGGGCCGTATTAATGATCGGGGAACTTTAAAAGCTTATAATTTTCATTTATTATTTGGGCCACTGCAGTGATTTTTCTAAAGGTGTTCCTGGGTGTTCAGTAGGAAATACTGATGAAGTTATAAAAGTCTAACTGTTTAGCTGTTGTTGTTGAGACAAATGCATTTAAATACCACTAAGTAAGGAATACTTATACATGTTTTAGAAAGTATTTTAAAGGGTCATTTTAAGTATACTTATAAAAGTAGAATTGTCTGGAAGCTAAACTTCCTTGTTTAGTTCAGGTTGTGGTTTTTGGGTGTTAGTTTTTTTAAATCTGCTGTTACAAGTGGACAGAACACAAGAGTGTTTGGTTTGCATTGCTTTAATCTGACATGAAGTTCACACACTGGAGTCAAAGATCTCCTTTAAATGAAGAGGTTTTTAAGATGTATTAGTTCGGTTTGCAAAGGAAATATGTTTCTTACATGCAAAAACCTTGATGGTTATTTAGAAGGGAAACAAAACTGGGTTGGTGGTAACAGGATGAAAAGTGTAATGAGACTGTTCGCAAACAGGCTGAAAAAATATTGAAGTTGAGCATCAGCATTCCTGAGTGCCTTGCCATGAGCATATTTATGACTGTCTGGACTTCTTGGACTCAAATGGCTGTAAGCAGAACTATATGTATGTTGTGTTACTATACAAATTCTGATAAAATAGTTAGGAAAGCCACAGTTGGCTGTCAGGATGGAGGACAAGCCAATGTTCTGCTGTCTGGTTCAAGGTGTCCCCAGGGACCTGCTGAGAGCCTGGCCAGGCTGGTGTGTCTGTGGCGGCCAGGCGGCCTCCGCATGGTGGCAGCCGCCGGTTGCGGTGCGGCAGCGGCTGCTGGACCGACACAGGGCCCGTGCATCTTCCACTGCGGGTTTACAGTCCTGTTTGGAAAGGCACACACAGCATGATCGTAAACCCAGCGAGGGACAGCTGCCTTACCTTGCTTAGAAATGTGCTCACAAGAGTAATTTGGAACCCTTAGTCCTCTTCTGCCACGCCCACTGGCTTCAGGAACAGATTAACAGGGAAGGATGTTTAATGAAAACACACTCAAGGCTTTGCAAGTGCAGGTCACTCAGTTTTGCTAGAACATTTGGGGGGCTTTTAGCATGCTTGCAATATGTACATGTCCCTCCATATGCTAAATGTTTTTTATTTTTTTATACACTCGGTTCTCTTAAGTACAAAGTATTTACATGGTTTTCACAGGTATATTAAGTTTTGTTAGAAAGGGGCCAAGGAATAAATTTTCCATTTATTATGCCTCCAGACAGAGCAGTCATCAGAGCTTAACTTTTCTCTTCGCTTGCCGTGGCAGTAAATAGTAAAGGCTTTCTTTTAAAGATGAGTCTGTAAACTGCAGCGTTAGCATTACAATGATTTATGTAGAAAATTGCTTTAGCACTGTCAGAGGCCTTCAGAGAATAACGTGGCAGTCTTTCTTTTTTTTTTTTTTTCCTTTCCTTTGTAAAGAAAGAACAGAAAAATCCATGAAACGGGAGTAAGATGTGTGTCTGAAACCTGGTTATCAGAAAGCTGGTTCCCAGGTCTGGTGGAAACAGGAGTACAACTCTGTCAGAGACCCTGAGGTTTGGGGGCAAATGGTGTGGGGTTTTGTCATCTTCTCGGACTTCAAATTCTTCTGCATGCTTTTACCATTTCTCTGGAAGGTATTAATCTGAAGGGTTTTGAATAGCCAAGACTAAATATTTGTTTAAAGGCATAATAATTTACAGAGAGAAGGGGAAAAAAAACCCAACTTGTTTTTCAGGTGCTGAAACCTCACTCAACTCATTTGTTGAAGCTTGAGGGAGTTTAAAAAATGGATCTTACCTTTGGGATCCGTTATTATTTTTCTTTTTTTTTTTTTTCATTGCTTGCTTTTTATTCCATTGCCTTGAAGTAATGAACAAGATATGAAGAGGTTTCTCTTAGCATTCAAACAGTACAATTAAGGCAGTTTCAAGATTGTATCTTTGTGGTGACCCTTTCAGTAACATGACCTGAAATACTTTCTTCAAAGGTGAGCTTAAAGGAAAAAACATCCATTAAGGGTATGTTTTGCATGTATTGAAGCATTCTGGGGTTTTTTTTGTCCCCTGTTTTTACTGTAGACTGCAATTATTTGTCCATGTAAATTCTCAGATCCAGACTTTCACAAGATGCTTTTTAGTTCCGTGTCAACCATAACAAGCCCCTTTTTTCTGTTGTTCTTTTCTGTTGTTGTTGCTATTTTGTTTTCTATAATACTCTGGGCTGGCTAGGATTAGATGAGCCATTTTATTAAGTGTTTGACCAGCAATGCTTCTATCTTGGTGGTAAAGATGAATGGAAGACATTAAGTGGGTTTATCCTTCACAGGATAAGGTTTCAAAGTGTAGTAGATGCTGCTCCTTGAGAAGATGAGAAATGAGGAGAGCTGAATTTTTCATATAGTCTGTTAAATCGATCACTTTTAAAATGGACTCTTATGTACAAGTGGCAGCTCAAAACTGTGGGTGGATCCACCTTATTTGGACTGTTCCCACAATGGGAAGGAAGAGAGAAATGCTTGGATAAAAAGACTTGAACCGTAGAGTGGCTGAGGAAACTAAGCCTAATACCCTGAACCTACTTGAAGTTTGTGCTTCTCCTCTGATTCTTACCTTACTTCATGTGAGGCCTTGGCCCATAGACAAAGGGATTGGTCTGGAGCTGAAATGGGATTTGGGTTAATTAGAGCTGAGTAAAGTACAGAGCCCTCACCTGAATTTCTCTTCTTTCTCTGGAGTACAGAACTGATACAATTCCTAGTATGTAATTGTGGTCTGGGTACCTTGAGCAGAAGTGTAAGTGTGACTTGCACCCAGCAGAAGGGTTATACAGGTGGCAGTTCAGAGCTCTGATTTAAGAGTTCAGAGGCACTCTTCACTCTGTAATGTAGCCCTCCAAGTCCCCAGGACAGGCTGCTAGTACCAAAAGAGACTCTGAAACCAGAAAAGAGCATGTCTGCTCACTACAGCAGGAGAAGTCTGTTCTTCCATCAGCATAAGCTTTCACTTCTAGAAGTAAAACTTAACTTGAAACTGGGAAGTTAATGTATGGAGGTTGCATGGCCACCACTGGGACCTTTTATTTTTTTTATAGTAATTTCAGACTATTTAGTAGTAGGAAGATCTTCCCATTAAACTCTTTTAGTACTTCAAATCTGTCTCTATTTGCAGATAATTAGACAAAGAGGTTTTTTTTTAGTTGGGTTTAAACTTTGTGATTTTTTTTTTATAAACTATCTGTTAAAAGTATTACACAGTCTTTTGATGAATTTGGGAATCGGCTTTTAAACCAAATGTATTAAGCAAAGATTGCTCTTCAAGACTTCTTTCTTTGTATCTTGAGGAAAATTTGTGCAGTTGTGTAGTGGTCAGTGGCTGCAGCATAGGGCAGTCCAGCATTGGAGCAGGCTTCCCAAAGAGGTTATGCAAGCTCCATCCTTGGAAGTATTCAAGAACTGGCTGGAGAAAGCCCTGAGTGACATGGTCTGACCAGGATATTGGACTAGAGACCTCTAAATCTTGGGAACTCTGCTCTTGTGATAAAGGTGTGTGATCAGCTTGTCAGAAACCTGAAGTGCTATTTCTGACTTTTGATGAATGTCTTCCTCTGGACTTGAGATTTTAAGGAGTGCAAAGTGAATTTCACTCCCTACAAACTTTGGGATCTCTCACTCTCGGTTTAATTTAAACATGATTGTATTTATGAGAATAAGACTGGGCTTTTTGAAAAGAACCTTCATAAAAGTTCAGGAACTCAAGAATGTGTGCTCTAAAGTCAGGAATGTCCTCTGAGAGATTAATAATTAGGGTAGTACCATGTGAAGGTTGCATTGCCTCATTGCATCCACCCTTTCTTGATTGATTGGGGCACAAAATCATTTTGTGAGGCTGCAGGTACCTGCCCTTCTGTTCCTCCTGATGTTCATGTAATAACTGCTACCATCAGGCAGTAGTGCTGTGTCTTGGCCTCAGGAATTGGACTTGCAAGCCACAAAAGCTGTGGTTTCAAAGCATCTTACACACAGAACTTCCACTCTGACAGTGTTGGTAGAAGGCAAAGACAGATTTCTCTTCCCCCCACAATTTTATAGCTTTCTTTCAATGTCGAGTGTTGTTACGGTGAATTTTGGTGACTGCTTGAAAAAAACCCCAAGACTATTTATTAATTGAATACTAATTTCTGTAGCTTATTACAGTGTTCTTTTAATTCTCTAGCCATATTTGTTGGATATAGCTGAATTTGCTAGGAAGTCCTTATCCGAAAAGCATTAGCATGCCTTCAGATTTTTTGTTTATCTCCTCTAGTTAGGAAAGAACAATCTGTTAAATGGTAAGTAGCTGAAAAAAATATATTGAGATGATGTGTTAAGGTATGGAAAGATATAAGGGGTGGGCTTGAACAGTTCTCAGAAAAAAACAAACGCTTACAAGCAGCTCAGCCTGGAGGAGAGGCTTGAGTTAATGTGTATTAACATCGTCAGGATTAATAAATACAGACTTTAAGGCAGATGTTTGGGATTTATATGCTGTGGAGGTGTTTTGTAGTGTAAGTTAGGAAGTGACACTTAGGTTCTTACAGGATTATATACGAGTGTGCAGATGAAGGTGGAAGTCAGATCAGGTTTCTCTCTATGTGACCATGTGAAGTTAAGGGTATTCTTATGAAGAATAACTCTGTTTTATAAAGACTAGTTTATGGGTAGCATACAAAATACTGGCAAAAAAAAAGGTTTAATATGCCATCAAAACAATATCTTGAAACAGGTTTGGCACTTGGGTGAAAAAGGCTTCAAATATCGTTTTAACATTGTTCCGTCATCACCAGGCAGCAGGCTCATCAGAGTTAACTGCCCAGCCTATTCTTCGGCTTGTGGAGAGAGCTCATCTGCAGTGTATGGACTCTACTTGGAGACTGGTGACCTGACTTGCAGTGCCTGTTGGATTGAGCTGAGGTGTCTAAAGTAGTCATGATCTCTAGTGGTCCCTCCTGAAGCTTTACTGTGGGGTGTCTGGCAGACAAGCTGGTGGTGGTGTTGGGTGAATTCAGAGGCTTGGGTTGTTGATACAGCAGGCTGTGTCCCGGGGCAGCAGGCTGCATGCTGATTTGTTCTGAGAAATGGGACCTCTGGCAGTGGGGTCAGATGGAGACAGAAATGACTTCAGCTGCTGCAGCGAAGCTGTGGAGGAATCAGAGTCACGAACTGAGCCTATGGACAGACTGTGTTGTTTACAGTCCCATGCTGATGGAGGTCCTCTGCGCAGAGCTCTTCCAGATATACTTGTTCTCCTGCCTTTTCAGCTCAGTTGGCAGCTGCTGTGCCCAACTTTTGAAGAAAGAAAATCTTTGTTAATGTAGCAATAAATGTGGTGGCTTGAATCATAGAATGGCTTAGGCTGGAAGGGACCTTAGTGATCATCTAATCCAACATCCCTGCCATGGGCAGGGATGCCTCTTAACTAGACTAGGTTGCTCAAGGCCTCATCCAACTTGGCCTTCAACACCTCCAGGGAGGGGACATCCACAAACCCTCTAGGCAATCTGTTCCAGAGTCTCATCACCCTCATACTGAAGAACTTTTTTCCTAAGATCCAATCTAAACCTATTTTTCCTCAGTTTAAAACCATTTCCCCTCTTCCTGTTACTGGACACTCTTCTCAATATTCCCTCTCCAGCCTTCCTGTAGGATCCCTTCAGATATTGGAAGGCAGTTATAAGGTCCCTCCAGAGTCCTCTCTAGGCTGAATCACAGCTCCTTCAGCCTGTCCTTGTAGAAGAGGTGCTTCAGGCCCTGGATCATCTTTGTGGCCCTCCTCTGGACTTGTTCCAACAGATCTATGTCTCTCTTATGGTGGGGACACAAGAACTGGATGCAGTATTTGAGGTGGAGTCTCACAAGAGCAAAGGGGGAGAATCACCTCTCTTGATCTGCTGGCCACTCTCCTCTTGATCCATCCTAGGATGTGGTTGGTCTTCTGAGCGTGTTGAGCGCGCTGCCGGCGCGTGTTGAGCTTCTCATCAATCAGCACCCTCGAGTCCTTCTCTTCAGGGCTACTCTGAACTTACTCTGTACCCAGTTGAACCTCATGCAGTTTTCATTGGCCCATTTCTCAAGCCTGTCAAGGTCCCTCTGGATGGCATCCCTTCCCGCAAGTGAGTCCACTGCACCACACAACTTGGTGTCATCAGCAAACTTGCTGAGGGTGCTCTCGGTGACATTGTCCATGTTACTGACAAAGATGTTGAACAGCACTGGACCCAGAACAGATCTCTGAGGAACTCCACTTGCCACTCATCTCCACCTGGATGTCAAGCCATTGATCACATATCTTGGAGTGCAGCCTTCTAGCCAGTTCCTAGGTGGTCCATCCTTCAAGTCCGTGTCTTTCCATCTTGGATACAAGAATGTCATGTGGGACAGTGTCAAATGCTTTGCCCAAGTTCAGATTGATTATGTCATTTGCTCTTCCCCTGTCAACCATAGTTGTAGCTCTGGCATGGAAGGCCATGAAATTAGTCAGGCATGATTTGCCCTTAGTGAAGCCATGTTGCCTGTCACTGTTCACCTCATTATTTTTCATGTGCCTTAGTACAGATACCAGGAGGATCTACTCCATGATTTTTACCTGGCACAGAGGTGAGTCTGACTGGTCTGTAGATCCCTGGGTTTTCTTTGCTTCCCTTTTTAAAAATGGGGGTTATGGTTCCCCTTTTCTGATATGTGGGAACTTTGCCAGACTGCCATGACTTCTCAAATACGATGGCTAGTGGCCCAGCAACTTCAGCTGCCAGTTCCTTCAGGACCCATGGATGTATCTCATCAGGTCCCATGGACTTCTGCACCTTCAGGTTTACTAGGTGTTCCTGGACCTTATCTGCTCCTACCCTGAGTGATTCTTCGCTCTCCCAGACCCAGCCAGTGACCTTGAATGCTTGAAAACAAGTTTGCAAGCTTTTGAATGGCCTTATATTTGGAAGACACTTCAGTATCTATCACAACTGATTGAGTTCCTTTCTACTTAATGACATAATCCTGGTTAGACTGTGCAGAGAACCTTGCAACTCATCGTGGAGCAGGGTTTTCTCACTCAAACCTGCTCCTTATATAGCTTGGGCAGAGGTTGCCACCTCCATTTCTGGGTGTGTTTCACAACCTTGAATGTAGAAAGAAAGCAGATGAGTGTTTGGAGACTGAAAACCTCTCACCTTGGTATTTTTTAACTCTGATGCTGTGCTCCTACTACTGTCAGAGCTGTTTCTAACCTTCTGTTTCAGCTCATCTGGGAGAAATGGCAGATCCTGCTTTTTAAATCTAAATAGGTTACCCAAAATATTACAGCAGGCAGACCGATCGTTTGGCTTGAATTTTAAATAGTGTCATAAGAAGCATTTAGCATTTAACTGTTGGCATTTTTAGTTACTGTCTCCCTATTCTAGCTTATTTAAAATGGTGTTTATGGAAAAAATGTATCTAATCCTCATTAACTTGCATGGTAGTTGTTTGCAATGGCTTTGGCTTATTGTACTTCTGTGTATCTGGCAAATAAACCCTGGGATTGTCATCATCTTCTCTTCAGCATGCAGAAGAGCATTGCCTAGCAGTAAAGTGGCTTTTCATCAATGTGCTTTGTTTGGTTGCTTGCAAAATTTCATAGTTCCCTATAGGTTTTCTCATCATTGGTGCTAATTAAGCCAGGTACCCCTCAATATGTGTATTTAAAAAAAAAAAACTACCTTATGCAGCAGAACAGGATGTCCCTAGCTATAGAATCTTCTAGGCAAGTCTGGCGTGGGAGTCTGTTAAGGCTTCCTGTGTGATTTTTGAGTTGTGTTGTAGAGGAGATGATGGTCAGGGTGTTGCTGCCTCCCCCCCCCAAGTAGAGGGGATCCTGGTTCTGAAAGATGACCTATCGCAGGAGGCATAATTTCTCTGTAGCATAGTGTATTCTCTCATTGGGTTTGAAAAAAGAATGACTCTTTTATCTAGTGATGAGAAAGCATAAAAGCATCTCTTGGTTTTGATTTCAGAGCTCTGAGATGGAGCTAAACCCACCAAACCTCCTTGATTCAGATTTAATAGTCTCATTTAAGCAGGCTTTTTATGGAATGAGAGTATTGCTAAGTGGCCTCTCTTAGAACTGATGGCATTTCATTACACTTAAAAGGATTTTTGTAAGCATGAAGTAGGGCCTGGAACTGGGTCTAATGACATTACTTTGTCAACATGGTACCTCTTTATGCCTGTCTTCAACTGGAGCAAAATAAAACTCCAGGCTACTGTGGCTGCAAGAAAGAAGTTGAAAAAAGTGTGACAGCAGCATGACTGGTGCAATAATGTCTTCCTAAGGGAGCCTGGAGCTGAGGACCATCCTTCTCTGTGCATTGCAGCCTTCAGTGAGCTTTTAAAACGCCCTTCCTGATCGGTTTCCTGGCGGGGGGAAGATGATCAACACACAGAGCTGACTTGCTAGTGTCTGCCTTTTACACTTTAAATAGATGCTCACTTATGGGGAGTGTATTCCCATCAGATGTTTGAAGTCTGGAGGAGGTGTGATGGCAGGGGAGGGTACCCAGGGTGCAGCCAACAGCAGATGGTGCTACTGAACCTGAAGCTAGAATATCTCAAACAGCCCAAGTAATGGGATTAAACTGAAATAGCTTGGGTCATCTGCCCCATGGATTTCATTAGACTTCTGTTAGATTTAAATCTGATCTATTGAGAGGCAGTAATTATAGTAGCCAAGACAGCTTTACCTTGATTAGAGGACAAATCCAGCAACTTTTTGGTGACCTGGGGGCCACATCTAACCCAAATTAATGTGATTCTTGGGGCTGAAGGTGCTTTCTCTCTGATAAAATACATTTAAAGGGAGCCTTAATTTTAATTTATCATCCATATAGTCGTCTAGAGGATGGAAGCATTTTACTCTGTGGTCCTGCCTGAGTAGAGATTGCAGTAACCTGTCTGGTACTGCACTGTGCTTGCTTAGTTTGTATTTTGGAAAACATTTTGCCAGAAAGGGGTTTGAATTGGGGAATATATTCATCCCGCGCTGGTGTGTCCCTGTCCATGTGGCACAGGTTAAGGACTTTTCAGTAGCAGCTGGGACCTTATTTAGGTTGTGCTCTGGAGTAAGGAGTAACTAATGCAACTGTTGCTTTATCCAAAAAAAAAAAACAAACCACAATCGCAACAAAACTATTTTTTTTTTTTATTTCAGCTAGTCACAGCTTTAGCAAAACAATCTTTTGATACTGAAACTTGATATGCTTTGTCTCAGCAGCCTTTGTTTTATGTGACAAAATTTAGACACTGAGCTGACGGAGCACAAAATCTGAGCACTATAATAGCAGCTTCCTATAGCTGAATATAGCTCTTTTCAAAAACTGCAAATTAGTATGCTTGTGCACGCTGGGTGATACTAATTACTTTGACTTAAAATAATCAGGCTGTTGTAAAACCATTCTCACAGGTATATGATATTAATTTCTGTATTGGTCCCAGGCACTGAACAGTCTGCAGTGGTGATCATGGTGTTACACGGTGACCTCAATTTCTAATCTTTGACTTGGGTGCCTCAAAATGGGCATTGGAAATCGGCAACCAGGCTATAAGACAGTGGGGCTTGGGATTGCTAGAAGTGACAGGATACCCCTTGGAGGACAGAGAGTGGAAGTATGAAGTGAGAGAACACTTAAGGAAATGTAAGTGATGAGTAAAAGCTGCTGTTACCTCTCCTTTATCCTGCCAATTAAATCACCTAAAACTGAAAACAGTATATCCATGTTGCAATTAAACATGGGGCCATGGCAAGGTAGGAGATGGGATTAGAGATGCGGAAATAGAAATCGGCACCATATTATGTAGAAGGAGAATTGAAAGGCGTTGGTACAGTCGGGGAGGAAAACGTGTGTGTGTGTAAATATATATGTATGTATGTCCCCTGAGAAGGATGGAGTCATCCACTTTGTGGAAATGGCAACTCCTGTGGTCATAGATCTTGGTAACAAGTCACAGTTGAGGCATTTATGATTCTAGTAGCAATTGTAGAGTGTGTGTATGCAAAGGGGAGAAGGAGCAGTTGCCTGCAGACCTTTAACAAGCGGTCCAGTTAAGGGCAAGTGCAGTTCAAGGCAAATTGCAGTTAGATGTATCCCCCACCCCTTCTGATTTGAAGTAGACATAGGATGTACCCACGTCTTGCAGAAACTTGCTGGGCTGGGTGCCCCTCCAGTCTGACCCCAGCAGCATTTCAAAATGCAATTTCAAGTACAGCATGAGCTGCCTCTGGGGCATTTGATTTGGATGGTACCTGTCCCCATGCTGTCCCTGCAGAAGACCACAGAGCATGCCAACCTCGTCACTGCCTGTAGAGTTGCTGTCTTGTGCTCTCCCAGCATCCACAATCATTACACAGGGGATAGTAGATAGTATCCATATTTATTTCCATTAATATTTGGTATGCAAAAATTGTTACTGATGTCAGGTTCACTGCCACCATCATGTCTCACAGGAGCTTGTGTGGTTTTTGAAGTGGAAGTGGGAGGTGGTGGAACCTTCATCTGTCTCAAATCAGTCTTCTGGTGAGTGCCTCCTAGTTCTAGTGTGGAGTAATTTGTTGAACACCAGTCTTGCTGTCGCCTTGTTCATAACCCTTATGGTAAGGCAGCTGCTCCATCCTTTAATCAATTTAGTTGCCCACCTGTATGTGTTCTCGAACTCCATGTCCTCCTGGGATGCAGAGAACAACTGGACACACCATCAGGATGTGAATGTAGCAAGGCTTTATACAGTGACAGGACTAGTAAATAACTTGTGCTTTGTGTCCCCACTGGTGTACCCTCAACACCACGCCCAGCTTCCAGAAGCGATTTATTTCATAATTCCATTTGTTAGCTATGAGTGCTCTCCAAGGTCATAGGCTTTAGCATTAAATAAAGCAATTGATTTATAATCTCACAGATTGAGACTAAAGATAGGCAGCAGCAGAGCAAACAGAACCCTTGAGAATGTGTTTACTTTCTAACAGCTCTTAGTGGTATTTCCATAGGACACTGGTCATTAACTTCTTAGGAAAAAGAAAACAGTGACTTGAACTGTAGATTTTTCTCTTGCTTTCCCTAAATCAAAACAATCCATTCTTTTTCTATGAGTTTTACAAATGTGCAACAGAATTTGCTTATAAATCTCTTTCAGATATCCAGGAGTCTTTGTGTTCCCAGATGATTCCTTATAAAAGTTCAGCCAGTCTTTGCAGGCCAGAAATGCAGAGTTTAAAAGTAGGTTAAAAAAAAAAAAAGTAATTGTTAATTGTTTCTAACATCCACATCCTTGTGGAGCAAGGACCACTGCTAGCCTGAAAGGGAACTTCACTGGATGTTCAAATTATCTAAAAGATGGCTTACCTCCAGTGTTTCCTTGAAAACAAAGTCTGAACTGGACTCCCATCTCTAGAGGAGGTTGCTTCCTGCCAGGACTGGTAGATTTGCAGCACAAGGAGACATCTGGTGTTCCATCTGCCCTCTGAGCTGGTGAAAATTTTCTTTGTCAGTCCCACAAAGTCTACTTAAAATAGTGCTTCCCAAACACATTGCTCTTATCTTAGTGGGATGTTAATAGCAGTGGCATGTACGTTGTAGGTGTTGCTTTAGCCTGCTGGTGGCTGTGCCTCTCACCACGGGAGAGGCGGATGCTGTTGTCTCACAGGTCTATCTCTTGACTCGATGGCCCTTTTGACAAAGGATAAAGTATTTCCTGTTATTCTTAACACTTGTTATCGACATTCACTTTGACTGTAGAAATATATCGCCTACAAACCAGAAATGTTCTTCAGAGCTGGCCCCGTTGTCTTTTAACAAAATAAATTCACAGGAGAATTTAAGTTTTCGTACAGATAAGCTTGTGTATAAGCATTGACACAGACTTAAAGCGGGAGGTGACAGAAATGCCATCCAGCTAAGTAAAGGCGAATAAGCAGTGCGTAATATTTTAATGTATTTGGAAGACTTGGAGGAAAAAGCATGAAAATACCTGTTGCTATGCAAGCGGGCTTTTGGTCCTCATCCTGATCAGTCTGGGCACAGCAGAGCTTTACAAATACTCAAAACAGTTTTATCTGATAAACAATCCACTTGATTAGCTACTTAGATTGTTCCTATTTTTCTATGTTAATTGCTTATTAGAAGCTGACTGCCAGAAAGGGAGAACGTTTGTTGTACTAGGACAGTGTAAAGGTGATGGAGACCAAGTTGCAGGTGGGCGTTAGGCTGACTGTGTTGGATTTGCCTGCCCCTCTTGCAGCCAATGAAGGTCTGTACAGGCAGTGGTTTAGTTCTGCAGCCCCTTTTCTCCCTGCAGTGTCTTTTGATGATGTTTGAAGGTCACAGATCTGACAATCAATTTCGTTGGTGCTTTTTATTATTTTTGTAATGATGTGTTAACTTTTATAGGCGTATTGAAATACTTGTTTGTTATGTCTGCAGCATGCCTCTATTGGGGAAAAAAAAAAAATTGAATTAATGCTAGAGAAGCAAACCCACCCCAGGTGAGAGAGGTTCTATTCTGTTCTAATAACTTGGCTTTTTACCAGACATTGTAATACATTATGGGGTTTTTTTATTCAGCAAAAGGCTAAGGCTATAAATTGAAGCCAAGTAGATGAATCGCTGTCATCAGTTTAGTTGTGCTTTACCTGAATCCACAGGGCAGTGAGCAGGAGCCGAGACAGCAGTTCAATTAAGACTGTGGTTCAAGTAAATCCATTGCATTGTATACAGACTTTTGATGATCAAACTCTTCTATAGAATAGGGTGAGCTGACAAGACAGGCCTGAATGGTGCTTTTGTCCTGTTTGTACAAAAAGTGATTAGACTCAGGTATATCTGGGGTAGGGGGAAAGCAGTCTGGCTGCTTAGATGACTTCTTTCTCTCCTGTTTATTTAAACAGATGCATGCTTGGTTGCTTTAATCCCCAGCCATAAGCACAGTCCTTTTTTTAACCTTTTGGAGGCATGTGATTTTGCTGGCTTCACTCAACCAGCTTGTTTCTCCTCAAGTGAGTGGTCATCAGTAGGACAGTCTCCTGCTGCTGCTTCAGAGAAGTTTAGGTGCCAGAGTTTTTTTTTAAAAAAAAAAAAAAAAAGGCAGGCTGTTTCACCAAGTTATTTTATACTGTCAGACACATATCAACAATCCCTTTTCTCCAAAGTTTAAAAATAACTTGATATCTCCTTTACAAGGACTTGAAAACTGTTGGCATTTACATTTATCTTCCTTCGAAAGCATTGCAGTGCCTCTGACTTCTCAGCTATGTTGAGGGGCAGAAACCCCTGGTTTGGCTATGGGGGCAACCTCAAGAGCCCTCTCTCTTTTAATTGCTTTAATGCTTTCTAACTGTAGAAAGGTACCTTAAATACCCCTGCTCGCAGGATTTTTCAAGCTATATGAATGTGAAATCGGTGTAAATTCAGTTTCCTCTGCCTGGTTCATAAATGCTCTGGCTTCTTGGAGGAAAAAAGTGATAGGGACAGAACAGATTGAAATGAATTGCTGAGTGGAAGAAGCCCAAAAGAGACCTCTCAAAGTAGTAGATTGATTGCATCGTCCACAGACTTGAGGAGAGGTTGTTACTGATAATAGAAACCTGGAGACTGAGGGCAAATGCTACCCCACCCCCCTTCTGGGAGGAGCAGCAAACTGGTGTCTCACTGAGGCTTGTGCTCCTCGAAGGAGGTAGTGGGGGGGGGTGTGGGGTGTGTGCGCGCACATCCACCCTGCCCTGCCTGCAGTGACAGAGGCTCCTAGGAGCAGCTCTACTTCCCGGACTACTGGATGTCTAATAGATTTCTCTTGAGACCTTCCAAGCTTCGAAGGCAGCAGTGACATCAGCTGTTTATAACCTGCTGCCTGCATTCTCTCCGATGTATTTCATGTATGACCTCAGGCTTTTCTCATTTTCAGCCTAACTTTGTTATGAGGTGACTGCTTTTACTTCCAACTTCATTGACATATATTACAAACTTGCCTTGGAGTTCAAGAAAGTAGGTGCCTCGGTTTCCATGAGCAACCCTAAGTGGAAGTCATAGCGTGTGTGTGTTTTACAGTACTGACAATAAATGTTTCGACCCTCTGTTGTTACTCAGGGAATTGAGAAGGGTTTTTCCACAACTGCTGGTTTGCACTTAAAAGTTCACCATGCTGCTGTTTATAGGAGCTAAGGGATGCAGCAGTGCAACAGAAATAATCCATGGGCAGTCATCCCATAGTACTGATCGTAGATCGTACAGCTGAATGTTAAGTGTGTTTCCAGGGCGAGCTGTCAGCTTTGATGCGTGGGTACTGTGCGGTGTAGATGTTGTAGCTGAACTGGAAAACCCCCAGAGCATCCAGACAAAGGTCCTGGCTGTGGGATGCAGATTGTGCTTCCACAAAAAGTCTGTGTCAGTAAATGGAGATGTGGGTGTTTGGAAAGGATTAGAAAGTGGTGCCTGAGAGCAAGGACTCCATGCTGTTGGCACAAGTGCCAGCCCTGGCCATGGTTCTGAGCGGGAATATTTGCTCACTGCACATTGTAAATCTCAGCTCTGCTGTACTGAGAAGTTTAGGTGGCAATATACCCTGCTGGTAAGTACATGTGTTGTGTTACACAGTTCTCAACCTGTGTTTTTATTCCTCAGTATTGAGTTCGACCGAGACTGTGACTACTTTGCCATCGCTGGGGTGACAAAGAAGATTAAAGTCTATGAGTATGGTACAGTCATTCAGGACGCAGTGGATATTCACTACCCTGAGAATGAAATGACCTGTAATTCCAAAATCAGGTAGGCGTTGACTTTGCATTTGAACTCAAGAGGGCCTTTTCCACTTGCTTGTTTATGTGCAGTAGCTGTTTTACTTTCTTTATCCCTTGGGGGAATGGGAGGGGAAAGGAGGAAAGCAGGAGCCGAAGGAAAGGTCACGTAGAATGCTGGGTGGGATTGGGCGGCACAAGGATGTTACTTGTGTATGCTGGGTTCATCCAGGGTAATAGCAGGCCCACATACTTGGAGGAGAAAGGGGCACAGGGTAGCAGACTGCTTTTTATCTTTCTTGCAAATGCTGTTGGATACCTGCCTAGTTAAAAGCAGAGTAAAAAAATGAGTAGTAGATATGTTCCAGGTAAAGCCTGAGCTTGTCTCAAGGTAACTTCTGTGCCCAGTTCTTTGTAACAGTCGCCAATTTATCCATGTTGTTCTCTTCATGGACCAAATCCTTTCCATTCTGCTAGTCCTTGAGAAATGTATCTTTTCACCTTCTGTCTATGAATTTGTCTGCCTGAAGTACTGTTCTGCTGGGCCTCATGATATCAAGCTCTTGGGAAAAGACTTTGCTTGATTTTTGCTTCTGTGCTGCAGTAATTACTTTCAACCTATTTTTTTTTTTTACCTCTTTACATGACTTAAACCAAAGAAATATAGATCACCAGCCATGTCAGAACTTCAATTGAAAGATTCTGACTAATGTAACTTAAAAATCCTAGTTCAAAAATTCCATTAAAGCTCAAAAGTAAATACAGGCAAACCACTTCAATATTATAATACAAGTCTCCAGCATCTCTGTTCAACTCATTTGTTTTTATTTGGTGCTCTACATTTTAAAAACAGTAAAGTACCCTCAAAGGTGTAAGTAATAAATTTATATAACAACCCAGCTTTTATGAAAACAAAATGTTGTGCAAGAAGATTAGTAATGTTTGCAAGCCTGCTTTGTAGTGTGAAAGTAGTGCTGAGTTTTCTAGTTGACGTGTTTCAGATCTGTCACTCCTGTGTCACTCATGCTGGTTGTTCACGGGAATGGTGTAACACTTTTATGAAGGAAAAATACGTATATGCAGCTGTCCCTAAGACTGCCTTTCAAGATGAGTATTAACAGTCTGAGAGACGTTTGTACTGATAAGCTATGCTGATTGTGGAGCCTGTGTTTTACTGGATTTGTGAAGCGTTCAGTGTTTTTGACTGAGTCATAGCAGAGTTCACACCATTCAGCTTCATTATTCTGGAGAGAAGAACAGAATAATAGGAGAACCATCTAGCAGTCGATTAATATCTTTTACCTTAATTAGAAGAGGAAAAGCAATGTGTGTTTTGTATTTCTCGGTCAATCGGAGATGACCTAGACTTGCTACTTCAAATTTGACAGGAGTTTACCCCAACGATCCTGCCAGATATTAGAAAGTAGCTTGTTCTCCCTTCTCTGGCAGCTAGTGATGTTACTCTTGTCAGCTTTGTACTCCAGACAAGACACTGCTTGCATTCAAGCTTTCTCCTCTTTCTCAAATTTCATGCTTATATACATTATATATATATATATGACAATGCTAAATGCAGTGTCCTCTGACACTCAGTGCCTCAGCAGAGGTGGAGACAGTCCTCTTCTTTCATTTCTTTACCCTCGTTTCTCTCATTCCTCCGAAGAAATACATTTCTCCGCCCCCATTGGCACCTCTACACACATTATATCATCCTTCCTTCAGCATTTTGGTTTTGACAAATAAAGTGAGGCTGTCAGTCAAATGCATCCTTGCTATATCCATTAGCTGTGCTGCCAGTCACTGGTGCTGGGGCTTGCTGGCACAGTGTCGAGCCGCATAATAACTTGCTATTCTGAAGTGGTGTAGCTTGAGGGAGAAGTTATATGTGAAAGCTGTAATTTCATTACAGAATATTGCAGTAGGCTGAAAACGTACCTGAATTATAATAAATAAAAAAAAAATCTAAACAAGTAGAGCCCGCTTTTTGTAAAATAGCCTTGGTTTAAAGCTGTTGATCACAATTTGGGTGGAGCTGGAGCTTCTTCCAGAGGCTTACTCTGCCTGTTGCTGCCCTTTCTGATACTGAAGACAGATACATTTCTGTTGTGGAACATGGGTGGTGCCTCTCTTCCTGGCAGAGATGGGATCTGGTGACACATCTTCTGCTGAAGCTGATATGTTATGCTGGCATGGCTCATAATGTCCCTTAAGGAAACAGCCTCGAGTTGAGCCAGGGGAGGTTTAGGTTGGACAATAGGAAAAATTTCTTAACCATAAGGGTTGTCCTAGGCTGCCCAGGGCAGTGGTTGAGTTCCTGTCCCTGCAGGGGTTTCAAAGCTGTGTAGATGTGGTGCTGAAGGACCTGGTTTAGTGGTGACCTGGCAGTGCTGGGTTAATGGTTGGGCTTCATCCTAAAAGTCTCTTCCAGCAAAGCTGGCTGTCCGCAGGTGCCTTGACTTTCCAAAAGCATGTCATGGGAAGCTCACCCTAAATTGATCCTGGTTAACCTTGTTCAGGGTGATGATGCCAGAATGTAAATCGTTAGTGCTTATGTCAGTGACTCAGCTTTTGGAGAAGCAGCATCTCTGACGGCCTTTTATAAAAGCAGACAGGTGACAGCATTTGTGAGGACTTGTGTCTGGCCAAGAGCAAGTCTGCTGGCCTGGAGCAGCTGTGGGAGGGAAGCCCTTGCCGGGGATGGGGCTGGCACTAGCCCTGCTCTGCTGTGTGCCAGCTGGGTGCCTGCTGAAAGGTTGAGCTTCATGCCAGTGGTAATTGATTGTAGGCTTTTCTGGAGCAGAGCCATGGTACCAGCTGTAGCTGAGTCTTTCTTCCTCTTTTCCAATTCCCTTTTTTTTTTTTTCACACCCACCTGCTTCTTAAATACACTCTTTTTTTTAAATCATCTGCTGAGATTTCTCATCCCTATTTTTAAGAATGGGGAGGAAGTTGGGGTGCTGGGTTTGTGGTAATGTGCATCGCATCCCCCGGGAACAGCAGTGGCATAAGCTTCCAGGAAAAAACACAAGATGACACATAAATCCTCATAAAAATCCCATTTACAGATTCATAGCTTCAGTACAAGAAACAAATCCTGGCATTGTGTAGTAACTATAAACAGCACCCTGTGAGCTAATTACGACTTGCTGTGTCCCTCGCAATGGCAGACAATATTCTTCAGCTCCCTCTGCGCAGGAGGAGGTGGGGAAGGGATGAGAAGAGGATGAACCACAGCTCTTGGCTGATTTATTCAAGAGGCAGATTTGTTGGTTTGCCATAGGTCATGGCGGGGGGGGGAAATAAGGAGATCTAGCACTGAGGTAAAAGAAATTGGCTTTAGGCCTCGTTAATCTACAATAGGTGATGTACAAGCGTGGTTAGGTAAACATGCTTTTGAAATCCATGTTTAGTATTCTGCTTGCTCACCACTGTGTGTTTGCAGCATCTGTACTTCAGTGATAGATGTTACCACAAACCTCCAAAATCAGCTGCATCTGTTTAGTCAACTGCAGTAGAAGCAAAGCATCAGTAGGCTTTTTTTAGGAGGCCGCTCGTGTTTTATTGTTTCCATTTTTTGGTGTTGATAAATCAAATGTGTGATTGCTCTCCTCTAATAGCAGTTCACGGGCGTATTGCTGTCAGATTTTAAAATGGCAGTCAGCTCTTGCTGCTTAAATTAAGCAAAAACTTGTATGGTGGGGTTTGTCTTAGTCTTTGCTATTTGGAGAGGTACAAGCTCTCTTGATGCTGAAAAACCTGATGAGTAGCCATGTTAGATGCTCACATTTCCCATGCAGAAAACATTTGACACTCAACTGGTTGTAAGGAAGCACCTTCAACTGTCATTAATTCAATTTTTCAGAATAACTGCTTCACTTTGCAATGAGATGAAGTTTCTCATTACAAGTATTTACCTCTTAACCCTACCAGAGGTTTTCTTTGGATTGATTTTTTGTTTGTGTGTGGGTTTTTTTAACATTCATAATGGAAATGTAATTCTATATGTGTCTGAAGTATTTTGTTAACGTTATTCACATGGATGGTCCTTGCAGTAAAAGATAACTCCCTTGAAAAAGCATTTCAGCCCTAAAACTACTGGGCATCAGTTGAATCATGGTAATAGAGTAGATCTGAAGCACTTGGCACTCGGAAGCAGGTCAGACCACAGCAGTTTGTGCCTTATTAAAAGCTTTAACTCTGTTTGACTGCCAGAGGGGCAGTTGACACAGGGTAACTTGATCCTGCATTTGAGACATTTCAGCCATAAAAATACCAGCTCATGAAAGAAACATCAGTGTGACTGACAACACTAACCGACCACTTTTGTCTCCAAATAAAATGAAGGATGCACATAAATCTTTACGGGGTCAGGATTTCTGTCTGTCCAGATCAGATGCTGAGGTTAGGAGAGTCTTTTGGAGGTTAGTGATTAGCTTTCAACTGGAGATTCTCCAGGCTAATCTCTCTGAAAGAAAGCAATCACAATTTATGGGAAGATTAATCTCTGGGGAGTAACTATCACCCTGTTTCTGGATTAAAGAACAAAGCGAAAACTGAAAAAAATACATCTGCTAGTATTTAAAATATGGCCTTTCACAACTCCTTTTAATCTATACCTTATCGCAGCCATAGGTAGCTTATTTTTTTTGTACTATATCTCACAGTCTTCACCTCTTAAACAGTTTCTCCCTGGATGTGGCTGCAGGCCATCTAAAGGGTGTCTACCAAAGGTTGTTTTTATGAACTTCTGGGAGTTTGATGCTTAAGCTGCATTTTTGGTCTATTTCACCTTTGCCCTTTTCCTCTCCCCTTCATCTTGCTCTCCCATGCGTTTTTCAGTCTGTTAGTCACTTTATTGCCCACAAAAACATCTCGAAGCAACAAAAAAAAGTAGATGTCTTTTGAAGTTTCAGCAAAACTGCCTGTGTTGCACATGGAAGAAAGAGGAGTGCTTCCTTTGAGGGAAGCATGGCAGTAGCTTCTCAACCCTTTGTAGGTCCCAGGAAAGCCACAGTGAAAAGAAACATCGTGTCTCAACTCCAGGACAGCCTTCTTTCAGGCCTGTATCATCACAGATGCCAGAGAATACAACCAAAGGACAGTCAGCCCTTGGTAAAAAAACATCCTTGACCTGGAGAGGGAGCTCCCCTCCACCTGATCCAACCCTGAATTGTGTTCTACAAAGGTTACTTTTGAGAATTTAATTTAGAAAGAAGCTCCAATATTGCATTGTCAAGGAGAAAGCTATTGTTTCGGACCTTGGGTGGTGATGAGGGGAGAATTACAGCTGAGAGCTGTAACAGGCTTGGGTTTGTTTTATTATGATCCTTTAATCATATTCCTTAAAAATGAAAGATTTATGGTGTGTATGACTTAAAAGGTGTTAATTGAACCACTTAGTGGCTGCAAATCCCTAAACATTTTCACCTGTCAGTTCCTGTTTCCCCTCTCAGTCTATCTACAGATGCTTTCCACTTGAGTCATTAATGTCATCAGACTTGAGTGGGACAGAGTGCTTAGCTTGATCTTTGCTGTGCCAGACTTAATGGACATGCTTTTGGGCATAGTTTCACTCACAGATACTACTTTTTTTTTTCCTTCCCCCTTCTCTATTGATTGATCCAATAAAAAAAATAACCTCTCCCTACAAACCTGACACTTATATCCTTACATCTCTCCCATCTCAAACAGAACTGTTAAAATCTGTCTTTTATATTTTTCTATCTACTTAGTAATTCCTAATTTCCATCGTCTGGGGTGATTTTCTTTTTGACAAGATTATGTGATTATCATTTTCATAGTACAGCTTGCAATACCCAGCTCTCTCTTGCTGTTATCCCCCACCCCCTGCCATTAACTGGAGACTGCTCCCAGCTCACTGAGATGTAGCTCTAGGGCTCTGAACTGCTTTTGCTTCCATCAGTGACAGACTGAGACTTCAGGCATTAGGCATGGTTACCTCTGCTGCAACCTTCACCCCACGGTCCTGGTGAGCAGTGCCTGCCAGCTTGGTCCTTGGGGAGCTACTTAAGCTTCCTCAGTGAGGCTTGTAGTAAACCATAGACTGCCCAGACCTGCTTTTCTGTGTGGCTAGCTAATGGAGGTAGAGCTGGTGTAATGATAGCTCCTTGATGATACATTTTGGCCAGTCATTGTACCTACAAGGGCTGAGGACACACTTTCTAATTAATGATGTATCGTGGAAGCAGTGAAACTAGGGAAAGCATTGCCTGAGCTGTACCACCTCAACCATCCTCTTAACAGCAGGTGGTTAAAGATGATGACTTGAATTGTGTCAAAACTTTTACAGTTTCTGAATGCAAAGTTTTAAAAGCAAGGGATGCTGTAGTGGCCATTCTAAAGAAAGCTCCCAGTCATCCACTGGGGCAGGGATGTCCTGAAGGCTTTCTCTAAGCATTGTGCAGTTGAGTGAGACACACACAGGAAGCTGCTACTGTTGGATGTCTGTGTCTTCTTTCTCTAAGTTGCAGATTAATTTGTGCAGACAGAGGGAGTCAGGGCTGGAAATCTTTTGGGTCACTCAGTGAAGCTTCCTGCTGATGAAAGCACCAATAGCCTGTTATTTCTTCCTTGTATTTCATCACATTTTTCGTAAAAAAAAAAAAACAGTTGAGTTTTTTGCCTCCCATGACTTGGCTGCTCCAGAACCTCAGATAAGTTTGTTGATTCCACACAGCTAAACAGCAGCGAGCTGTGACCAGTGGTTGCTGTGTGTAATCCCTCTGTATCTATAAAACTCACACCCAGTAAGTTAAATTTGCCTGTAGTCAGGAGCAGAACACCAGTGCTGCTTGCTGTTACTTCACTAATTGAAAAATACATGTTTATATTTAACTACCTTAAAAAGGAGAAGGATTTCCTTCCCCCCCTTGTGTGTGTAAATTCCTCAGAAAACAGGATGCAAATATATAGTAGAACCAAGAATTTGCCAAGGTATGATACTCCTAAGTCAGTATTCATGTACCTACATCATATTTCAGTGTGTAGCTGCACTGATCAAAGCTGTACTGAAACGTTACAGAATCGGAGACTTAAAGTTTATATTGTTGGTTAAAAATTGGCCCCAAGTGCACTGTAATCTAGTTAACTGTGTCCGAGCTGTTTGACCTGCATGAATTGGAACTCTCAGTTAAGCTTCTGCTTCGTGCATCGCAGTTGATACCAACTGGTGTGTTTCCCTGCCAGATGGTCCAAAAATTGGTGAACAACTATTGCAAATTTTCTTACCTCTGTCACACTTTTGGGGAGTCAGAATGGAGGCACAGTGCCAGAATGCTACAAATGTGACTTGGCAGTGTCTCTGCTCTTGTTTTGTCTGCTGATGGTTAGTTTGTCAGTGGAACTGTCATTTGGTTTTTTACGGCCACTTAATTCACTTTGAAATACAAACCCATGCAATATATTTTAGTTCTCCATTAGAATCATCTCTTAAACTGCCCATAGTAAACAAACTGCAGTTTTCTCCTGGATAGGAAGGGGTGTGTGTGTGTGTTTCTGCATTTACAGAAAGCTGGAAGTGGTTTCTTGGATGTCAAAATTTAATTTTCACATAGGTAGGTACGTGCGTAGAACATTACACACGTGCCATAGGACATGTTGATTTACCATCCATGCAACCGTGTGGTTTACACAAGTTTATATAACAAGTTTATACTAGATGGCATATGCAAGTTAGGTAAAGTTGTTCTCAAGTAGTTACCTTTATGGTAACGATAATAGTAGTAGCTTCTAGCAAGAGGCTTAAGAAGTGAGACGCTGTGAGAATTTGTGTGGAATTCAAATATCAAAACAATTGCACTGTTAATACATTGGGGGGGGAGGAATCCCTAATATGGAGGGGGGCAATGTTGCTTAAGCCACTAACACATTTTTTAGTTTATGGAGGAAGGTTTGTTGTATTTCTGGTGGGTTTGGGTTTTGTCCTTTCCAAAATGTTTCAGTAGGGTGGCTTCATCAAATGCTACGTGCTTTGCAAAGGCACTAATTCCCTGATGTATTGCAAGAGTGAATTGTGGGGGTTTTTTTTGTTGGTTTTTTTTTGGGTTTTTTTTTTTTTTTTTGGTTTTTTTTTTTGGGTTTTTTTTTTTTTTTTTTTTGGGTGTTTAGGGTTGTTTTTAAAAAAAAGGCGCGAGGGGCTTTTTTTT
>JAAGNO010016269.1:3307-28255 GCA_033439905.1 Ceryle rudis | reverse complement strand
CAGTTTCTTTGTAAATATAAAATTAATTGTAATTGTCTCTTTGCATTTGTGAAGGGCATGCTATCAAATACAAAAGGGGGCTCTTTTTCTTTTTAAGCTGTATCAGCTGGAGTAGTTACCACAAGAACCTGCTAGCCAGCAGCGACTACGAAGGCACCGTCATCCTTTGGGATGGATTCACGGGACAAAGATCCAAGGTCTACCAGGTAACATGCAGTCAGTGAGCAGCACTTCCCCGTACCATGGGCCACATCAGAGGAGCAGTATTGGGTCTGAGGTTCTGCTTCTAGTCCAGCGATAGGCTTTTTCTGTTCCACAGGGTGAAATGGCTGCTCCTCCTAGTTGGTAAATGTCTCATCCACACAGCTTTATTGAGCTGCAGTACTCCGAGGGAGGTAGCTCTGTTGTCTTGTCACAATCATGAGGCAGTTGATGTTTTCTTGCTGCTGCTTTCAGGCAGGGAATCTGCACAGGGAGAAATGGGTTTCTGGAAGTTGTTTGTCTTGCCTTTCTTTAGATAGCACTGTCTCTTCGTACCTGTTCCACTTCAGGCTTTGTGAAAAGCCTTTTGTAAAATCCTGCAGTGATTGCTGCTGCAGGTGCTCATAAGCCGAAGAGCAAAATGTGGATTTAAGTGGTAAGGCTGGGAGAACAGAGCAGTAGCAGAACCTTTCCTGATACAATCCTCTGCTCAGCAGAGCAGTGTAGCTCGTGCAAGTGGGCTGAGTGAGAGCTGTTTCAGGAGAAGTTTCTGGCATTTTTGCAGTTTGAATGCTGTGTTTCTACATAATGGATTCTGAGAAGCTTGTGATCAGAACACGGAGGTTGTGGAGAGGCTGGGAGTGCTGCAGGCTGTTGTGTAGGTGGCATAGTGCATTGAAACTGATCAGTGATAATGAATGAACTGAAGGCTGGCCTTCAGGTTCCCCTTCTTGACAGTTCAGCCTAAGTTTTAATTCCTATTTAAGCCTTTCTTTGCATTTTCCATTGCGCTTTGGCCATTTTATAATGCTTGTTTTCACCAATCCTTTGCGTATCTTAATGAAAAAGAAATTATACTGGACAAAATAAATCTTGTCTGTTTCTCTCTCAAATATATTTTTGCATTTCTTTATGAGGCTGAATAATGAACCTAGCAAGGACCAGCTGTTGCTTGTGTTAAAACAAACTCATTTTGCTTCCTATCGGATTACTTGAATTTTTTATTTGGATTTGCATAAAGGCACACTGACATCTGCTTCACGTGCATTAGAAATCCTTCAGTGACTTTGTCCTGGCAAGCTTTTTGTGTCAGTCTCTTGCAAGCCTGTGTGATGGCTTTAAACAAAGGTTTTGACTGAATTTCAGCTTTCATTTAGAAATGCAGTGTTTTTCTTCCATGTAGGGTGTGCCAGCATAGCTAAGGCAGCTCTTCTGTGTTTTGGGGAGAGTGTGCAGGCTTGTAAGCATATCTGAGTATAAAAACATAGGATTAGATGCCAGAAGTTTCATGTAATAACAAGAAGGTGAGGATTTCTTGGACTTTCAGGGAGGAGGTGTTTCAAAGGGCTTTGAACAGGCATCTTACTGGTATTGGGAGATAGAACTGTGATCTACTAGAATAAGGAAGAGCACATGGTAGAGCCATATCAAGACAAACTGTGCTGCAAAAACAGGTCTTTAAAGTATATTTCCCAAAATCATTGTTTTTTTTTTTCTTCCAAGTAAGAAATAAAAGAAATAAATCTGTTTTAGTTTTCAAATTGCCATTCTGCTGTTTTGTGCTTTCATGACATGTCTATCATACTACAAAAATTGCTCTGATAGGGAGAAAAGATATTGTTTAAGAAACTGTTAAACACAGTAAGCTTTTCTATCCAGGACTCTGATGGTACTTTTTCTTTCACTATTTTATGAGATTACACCTCACCATCATGCAATATTTTTCTTGTTTCTCTAAACAGGAGCATGAGAAAAGGTGCTGGAGTGTTGACTTTAACTTGATGGACCCAAAGCTGTTGGCTTCAGGCTCTGATGATGCCAAAGGTACTACTTTTTTTTTTCAGTCTTCGTGCAGAAGGTTTACACTCTGTTTTCCCTTTGAGGAAGAAAAATGTGGTATTTCAAGTAGCTGATTCCTCAGCTGCCTTCAATATTGCAGTTGACATGGTAAAGTGTAAAGATATCATCGAACTGTTTGGATCTGTGCTTGGATTAAGATTTCTTTGCACAATGTTCACATGTTTCAGGTAGTACACTCTAGCTGGCATTTTTCAGGACATGAAATAAAGCAAAATGTGTTTTAACATTAGTTAAGCTTGTTGAGTTAAAGCCTTCAGGCCTTTCAAAAGAACAGCATGTATTTATATTTCAAAAATGAGCTTGTCGGGGGCGGGGGGGAGGTGTGTGGAACAGAAGTTAAAAATGCCTGCTGCTGTTTTACCTGTAAAGACTGCACGCTGAGAAGCTTCCCACTTTCATGATGCAAAGTGTGTTTCTCAGAGTTTAACAGAGCTGGAGGATGGACTGAGTGGAAGCACTGGGAGCAAATCTCCTCTTTCCATGCTCCATTGACAAGGGTCTTTTGGAGAACCCTTATGACAAGTCCTTTTCCAACATACTGGTGCAATAATGTTGTTCTTCTAAGAAGAAATAGGAAACTTCTGAAGAAATGGGAAACTTCTAAAGAAAAGGGTATTACTGAGCACTTTGTGGTATTAATAATCCCTAATGAACAAGATTTTTATCTGTAATAAGTTTACAATATCAAATCAGTGTCATTAAGCAGCAAGCGTTTTAGAGTTCCTTTCATGGTCAGTGGGGATCAGCTCTCCTAGATAGACTGATACAGCTCTGGACAGAGCACTTCATGATTTGCTTTGAAACAAATTAATTTTTCATAAACATTAAACCTTGCAAGCCGCTCCCTCTAAAATGCTTTTAAATTCCATTTCAAAAGAAAGCTGTGTTACTGTTCCTCAATTGCATTTGGCAGTCTTAATGTAGCTGGTAATTCCATTTACAAAACACAGCTTTAATGATTATTTTATATTTAAGGTGGGTTTTAAATGGTTTTTTTATACACTTTTTGGTAAGAGTCAAGAGTGTTTTCTGTGTGCTTAAATGCAGCGGGAGTGAACATCCACCTTGGAAATTATCAACAACTTCATCACGTTGCTCCCCACTCATGCCATGCATTTGAAAAGGCTTATCTGCCAGGTAGACATGCATTTATTAGCATGTTAACAAGTTGTCCAGGTTTGCAAAGCCACCTGCAAGCAGAGTTCCTGTCTCTGGTTTAACAGTCCTCTTCAGTAATAGTCTCTAAATGTGTAGTGTTTGCTTAGAAATTACTGTAATAAAGTCTGCAGATCTACATAACTTGCATTGCAATTCACAAAGGTCTTTTGAAGGTCTGTTGGGGTTTTGGTGAGTGAAACTGGGATGGAACTTTTTATCCTGTACTTCTATCGTGATTTGTCTGTGAGTTGCATATATAACATGCCCATGAGAGACAAATGGAGTCCTGTGTAGAAGTGTTTGAAATAAGCACAGATTTTTAGAAGTATGTAAAGTACTTCTGCTTATGTTCATGAGTGTTTGGTTGAGTTCTGGAGCTTTGGATATGTAGTAATACATGTTGGGACAGGTGCAGCATCTGATGGGAAATCCAAGATCTGTGTACCCTTCCTGTCCTCTTTTACTGCTCTGCTTGTGTGAGGCCACCCTGGGCTTTCTAATAAGAAATCCTGATGCTGGTAGATATTGGTGTGACCAGATCAATTGGAGCTAATCTTACCACGCTTCCTCAGAAAGCATGAGTATAACATTTTCCCTGACAAGTGATCAGGACAAGCTAATGAAGAAGTGACAGCTTTGCCAGCTGTTCCTGCTTGCCTGTGTATCTGCCTCTCTCACCTCGGCCTTTTCAAGTTGGAAGCTAATTTTTAAAGCTCTTGGTGTGCTCGGTAGGCAAGTATTGGAGCTTTTAGATGAAAAATTGTATCATCAGTGCTTCACAGCTGTCTCTGCCAGGGCTCAGGCACAGCAAAGGAGGAGCCAACAAACAGAGGGCTATTAGGGAGAAAATTATTCTGATAGAATTAGAAAAAGCATCCTTGGGCCTCAGGTCCTGCATTGTCCTTTTCCTTAGATAAAGATACTTCAGGATGCTTATGTGTGGAAGATCTTTCTAACAGCAGATAATGAGAGCATAAAAGCATTATTGTATTTGAAGTAATCACTGTGTGTATGAAAACCTCACTTTTATCTACAGTTGTCACGCTCTTCCTTTTTAAAAGGGACAAAAGTAGTTGCATATGTCTGTAGGGACCCAAAGATGTACACCAACTAAGCAGCAATGAGCAAAATTAAAGCGTTTACTTGTGCTACAAGCTGATGGAGGAAATGGCACTACCTTTATTTCAGTTTTTATGCACATAACAAGCTAGGATTCTCACGTAAGTAAGCAAGGGTGATGTTTTCCTCTGAGCAGAAAGTATACTTTAATTTCATGGAGGCAAAATGACACTATCAGAGTGCCACGATAGGGCTGGAGCTGGTGCACTTACCTAATGATTTAGAGCTATTTCTCAACCCAGCATTCCTGTCTGTTCTGGATGGGGAATGTAGTTTGATGGCCACAGTAAAGTTAGCAGAGAGAGCAAAATAGCTTGTGCCATGTTGGTAGAAAATAAGTCTCTGCTGGGGTAGAGGTTTGTTCTGGAGTGATGAAATGTTTGTTCTGTGCTCTGGGGTTGTTTTTGAAGCTCAAGGGGATGCAAGCAGTACTGAGAAATTCAACCAAAGAAAGAGTCCTTAGTTTACATTCTTCGTATAAACTATAGTCCCTTTGCTATTTCCTGGCTCAAAATGGAGAAGAGGAGCACGACAGAAGCACCTGAGAGCTCTTGAGTCATAGCAAAAGGTTGCCTTTCATTGTCTTATGGCAAGGAGGAATGCAAGCATCTGTTTAATTGCATATAAGGAAAGTAATTTCCATGCTACCTTGCTAAGTGAGACGGTGGGTGCTAATCCTACAGCTATTTTTCCTTTGTAGTGTCCCTGAATTAAGTGGGACAAAGGTGATCTGCAGGGTTGGCCTCATCAGAGGGAGGCATGGTCTTTGATAGGGATCTAACCTGAGAACTGCAAATCAGAATTTGCTCCCCAGCTTTACTGAGGACTTCCAGAGGATCTCTGGGGGCTTTATTTTCAGTGATACTTAACTCCTTCAGCTTCTGCTGACTTTAACTGGAGTTATAAATGTTTATTGCTCTTAAAATATCAGACTGAACTTTCAGTTTGCTTATTTTCCTGGCTAAAAAGTTCAGACACTTCCTGGAGATTTGTGGGGATGGTTGGATTCAATGGGAAATACCTTGAAAGGCCAAGACAATGTTGGTAGTCAAAATACCAACCAAAATATGTGTCTCTGTCTTTGCAAGGAGGGATACCCTGCAGTCAGTACCTGCCGATAGTCATCACTTCCATCATCCTTCTGACAATTCAGTAGCTTTCTTGTTTCTTTAAGGATTCCTCAAATATGTGGAAATGAGTTTCCTGGTAGCAGTATCCTATTCCTGGTTTACTGCTGTTTGTTTTGTTTGTGACTTGTTTTGTTTTTCAAGTAACATCAGCAGCCTCTTCATCACATGTCCAGATAAGAGTTTCAGGAACTACAGGCTAGATGAAATATCTTTACTCTCAGCATACCAACTGTGCACATTGACGCCTTCAGCTACTGCAGTACAGGCTTCTGCCTCTTCTAGTCTGTGTTTAGACACAGAACTGAAGTATAGAAAATGAATTTAAGAACTTACACTTTTGGCATAAACCTCCAACCAAATAAAAAAATTATCTTGAAAAGACCTAAATATTTTAAGCTGAAAAAGCTGGTCTGGAGGCATCTTAGTCATTCGGCGAGGGGTAGACATTTGGCTGCATAGAGATGTCTTCCACAGCAGCTGCAAAATTAGGAAACATATGCTTTGAGAACATGTGTTTTTGAAATAGTTGCTCAGATGGTTGCTTGTCTCATCAACACAATTCTAGGCGTTATCAAGACATCTGTATGTTGTATAATTACTGCCTCGACCTCAGCAAAATTGATGAAAGCTACAGCAAATAAACTCTACCCTTATGAATTATGCTTTAACCTGTCAGTTCTTTTTAAAAAATAATGGGCAGTTCCAGGTAAAAGTTGACATGTTTTATTACGCATTGTTACATGTCGCATATATCCTTTTTTTACGGCACTAAGATATAATTGGAGCCCAGCATATCCCACAGCAGTTACATCACAGAAATTGCAGGCTCTAATCTGTGTCTGTCAGTTGTAACGAATATTATGATCGCTCTGAACGCACCGGTTGACTCTTCACCAGATTAAATGGCTCAGTTTATGACCTGAAAACTTGAATGAAAAAAGGAGCCAAGTTGAAACTGAGCCCTCAATTAGCTTCTGCTACAAAATGGAGGCCAGATGGCTGTTTGTTTATTAGAGGTGGTGTCAAGGAGAGGCTTGGATGCTTTGGATGCAACCAGGTTGGGAGGCTCCAACACTAAGCCTGTGTGGTTTTATTACTAGATTTGGGCAGAACATCCTGCTGAACTGTGAGATCCTATCACCTCCCCAAACACCTCATGCTGAAGCACTGCTGTCTGCAAACGTTGTCCTCTTGTAACCATGGTATTATTTACTTCCTATTCCAGCTCATCCATGAACTTGCTCTCCTCTGCTGCCACTTAGGTTGGACTATACATCTCCAGGTGTCTGTTCATTAAAGCAAAATGCTCATGTTTTAATTCTTTTGCAAAATTGCCTTTCCTGGCTCCGTTTCCCTCCCTGCCCTCAAGCTCAGAACACAATGGAGGAGGGATATAATCCGGTCTCACCTGGGAGAAGAGAGCATCCTAAGATGTGCTTGCAAAGCTGTTGGTTTCATTTAGAAACGTAGCAAGATGTTTAGGATGAATATTATATCTCTGGTAAATGAGAATGGATTTTTCTGAAAAACAACAACAGGGTGGGTGCTGTTTTCATAAAATTTTACATAATGCTTCTCTGCAAGCACAGTATGCATCAGTGTTTGGATTTCTGGGGGTGTGTATGTGTGTGCTGCTTGATGATGGTTCCAGGCCGCTGTCAGATACCCACACAATGCTGGATTTAATACAAAACCTTGCTGTGCTCTGAACAATCATGGATTTCTTTCATCCTTGAAGCACTTCTCCTAGGTATGGTCAGAAATAGCGTAATCTTAAAATGATAGGACCATTTGGGTTGGAAAAGACCTTTAAAGTCGGTGAGTCCAACTGTTAACCCAAGTCCACCACTAACCCCTGTCCCTCGGCACCACGTTGCTTTTTCCTTGCTTGCCAGGCTATTTAAAAGTAGGTCCCCTAGAACAAACCTGCCATGGTTCTTCCTTTTCCTTGCCCATCTAAAACATCCTTGGGTAGTCCATGTGGAAGTCTTGCTTCTCCCTCAATGATCCTAGGGAAAAATTGACCAAGAGGTGATACAGAGGACCCCTCAGAGGGTGGTGGACACATCACTACCTCATGTACTTACCACAGTGGGTAACAAGATTCCTGTTCTTTTGCCATTTTTGCTCACTTTGCCTCCAAGATGAGCTTTCTGTAAAAAGACAGCAGAGGACCTGGCCAGAGATCTGAAGAAGCCTGGGCAGCTTGTGGGAGCTGTTTAGAGGAGTAAGCCTTCGTGTAGCTCCTGCATGTTCAAACACTGGCTTCAGCTTGCTCTGCTTCCTGCCTCAGCATGCTGATAGATACTAGAGTGCAGCACAACCAAGCACATCAAGAAAAGGGGAAAAGGAGAATATTTCAGTCTCATTCTATGCCTTGTAGCCATCAGTGAGGAGTTGATGCCAATGTGCTGCCCCTTCATCCGGACTGAGAGCAAAGTGTTTTGGCTGTAGCTTTTAATATTGAGATTGGCTATGTGAGGAGCACCTGCCACTCAGTCTTAAGTTTAAATGGTACTTGAGAGTGTTTGTGCAGGGTGGGGAAGGCTGTATTTTAAAGTCTTTGGTGGTTTCTGTTGGTCGTCCTGTGAAGCCCTGAAGTGAATACTCAGGGGAAGAGCTCATTCTGTACCACAAAGTTTAATCAGTGTTCATGGGGTAGTCTTGTAGAACAATGGAGTTCCTTGTACCAAGGAACTATATCGTCATAGGAAGCCAACACACTGATTCCTTTGTGCCAGTTTCTTGAGACTAAACCAAGTTGTTCTCACTCCCTGTGCTCAAACAAACAATTAGGTGTATTTATTCTGTGCAAAGCAATTCCTCTGTGGAGCATGGAGTTCTGGCATCCCAGATAAAAGACAAGGAGCAAAAAGGATGCAAACCTTTCTGCTCTCAGCTATCTGAATCTGCACTTCACTAGCTGTAAAGGCTGAGAGTCTAATGTGTGGTTCATCACCTGCACTGATGCTCTCAGCCATGAGGACTGAGGGCTTTCAGCATCTCCTGTGTGTACACAGATGGGCAGAAGAGTTGCAGTCTACACTTGAGTGTTCTCAAGCTTACCAGGCATCAGTAGCAACTCATCTTTAATAATGACCAACATCTGGGCAAATGAGGCTTTTTGGAATCTTCTTTATGAAATAACTGGATTTTCTGCCTTTCACATAGGGTTGATTTGATTGATTGATTTTTAAACTTTATTGTTGTTCATTTGACTTTTGTTTTGTTTTACTCACTTTTCTTTTTCTGTTTCTCTAGTGAAGCTGTGGTCTACCAACTTGGACAACTCAGTAGCAAGCATCGAAGCCAAGGCTAACGTATGTTGTGTCAAATTCAGCCCCTCTTCTAGGTATCACCTCGCTTTTGGCTGCGCAGGTAGGTAAAGGGGGTTTTGACAAAGAGCTATTGTTTCTTTCTTCCTTTTTCTTATTCCTCCTCAAAGATACGAGGTTGGACACTGTGCCCAGCACTGAGGTGTCTTTGCAGTTAAAATGCCTCCAAGTAAGAGTTTTCAGGTGTGCTGTCACCCAGAAGATATTACGATACCTGGCTGTCAGCTTCATCCTGCAGCCTGACTTTTTAATTTGGGTGTCTTTGTCAGAGATAAAAGCTCCTGAAAGCAAGTCTAGTGTGTTTATTGAGATCGCTACAGCAACCAGGCGGAGCTCAGCTTGGAGAGTCTTTCCGCAAAGTTAATGTGTTAACATAGTGATAGCTGTTCTTTCTGATGTGTAGCATTGCTCTATAAATACTACAAAGCCATACTGGGAATTTTAACTGGTTTTACCTGAGGTGTGCTGTAAAACAGTGGCTGTGCGTGTTTCCCGTACCTGCCACAGCTGCAATCCCCAGGGGCGGGCTTGTGTTTTCCTAGGTTGGGCAAAGATCGCTCTTAATGTGGTTTTTGAAGCAGTCAGTAGGGAAGGCGCAGTGAGCCTTTTATTCGCTTAGATTAAATAGTTCTTGGCGATAATACAAAGATTTGAGAGCAGAGCAGGTGTCTCTTTGGGAGGAAGTGGTATCGTGCTACGCATGCAGCAACTGAAGCTCGGAGGTGCCTGTAAATGTTTAACCAACTCTGCATTTTTTTCTTTCTCCTTGGGGAGTTTTAATGCACTTGTTACTAGATGTTCTGACAACATTTGCTATCTATGGACTTTAGGAGATACGTTGATCGTTCTTGCAACCATGGCTTTGCCACTTCATTTAGGCATTCCCATTTCTAGGCTGGTTCTACTTCGATTGTGACTCATGGGAGGAAAAAGTAAATTTGCATTTTGATACACTGCAAAAAAAATGGATTCAAGTTAGAGTGTAAAATATTGACTTGCTTGACAGGCATCTCACCGAAGTTCAGTGAATTACGTGCAGGAATAGAATTGAATTACAATACCTGCTAGCGGCATTTGAATGAAAGGGGCTATCTGGGAAAGGTTCTAGGGACAGACGAGAGCACCAGCTCCAAATGGATTAACCAGTGATGAAAATAGATAAGTAAAAGCACCACAAAACAGAATTCTTCCTGATAAACCAATGACTGGAATTCCTTTCCACCTGAAAGGCAGAGAGGGGCTGAAGCACAGATAAATCTAGGAAGGCTTTCAGATCCATAGGGCACGTGGGATAGAAGCAGACAGGTGTGTCTCCATCCCCATGTTCATGTCTAATAAGCCACAATAGCCTTGTCTTCAACAAGTGTGTTTGGGAAAGAAGCATTAATGAGTGTGAGGAGTAAAATGGAGGTTTTAAATGATTTCATGTGCGGTTTTATGGTTTAGAGAATGCCGAGGGGTAAAATGGTGTTTGTACTGAGGAAGGAGGTGTAGGAGGGGGAGAAGATAAAATTTTAAAAGTGTTTGCATCTGCTTGACGCTTGGTAATTGAGTCTCTAAATAAAAATTAAAATGGATATTTAACTATGATTGCCGAAACAATTACGTGGAGTAATTGAACTGATGGGAATGACTTCCCACAAAGGAATTCTAATTGATCTTTCAGCTGTACGTGTGAAAAAATGGTGTATGAAATTAAAAGAAATACTGGAGTCTTGAAAACTGTTGCTTCTGACCTCCTACAAAAAAAATCAGAGCAAAGAAATTAGTTAGTGGCTAACTTTGTAGACCATAGAGTAAACCAGTCCTGTTTAATGGGTTATGATGGACATGAAGGTTTTTTTTCTCCTCTATCACTTTCAGTTAGTCTTGTTTAATATTTCATGTAGCCTATGGAAAAAGCAATCTTTTAACTAGCGTGATTTGTCATGTGGGGTATACAATTAATAAAGGATGAGTCAGTGCTGGTTTCCTTGAATAATATTTAAAAAAAAAAAAAAAAGAGGCAAATTGGGCACACTGACTGGGCCACTGCTTGCCCCCAGTAGACATAAAGATGAGCAGTGCAAACCACTAAACACTAATTCAGTGACCAGTGTAGTGGATGATTGTTAGAAAGCTGTTCCAGCTCTCTCCCTTGGCTCGTTCACATGCTAAGAAGATTTCCAGTGTGAAAATTGTTTCAATTACTTCATCGGTGATTTAGTTGATGGTAGAAGAGTCCAGACTCGCTAGCATGGTGTGCCCAGTTCTGTACAGTATTTAGGCAGAAGTGCTGCTTCTCTGACTACTTGTTCTATTTGTTGATTTGATAGGACTTAATGCTATATATATATGTCTACTTATGTGTGTATATATATTTATAGTTTAAGACTTTATGAAGTAAGCAATTGATGAAATGGTTTGTGGAGGGCTGGAAATATTGGTACCTAATATTTGAGATACAAAAGGATGTAGTTGATTTGATATACAGTTATTAAATGGCTAAACATACATGTTTTATTTCCCCCCCTTCTCTGTATGCAGAACAGCAATGTAATTTTGAGTGCAAATCTATAAATTTTTTTCAGTGTATTTTGAAATCATAATTATTTTCATCAATTTTCATTTCCTGTTTTTATTTTCTCTTTGGGGCCTTTCTTAACCATCTATACAGCTGAAACACCTTTCTGTAAGGTCTTATTCTTTTACATCTTGCTTAAGGAAACATTTTCTTCTGCCCTTGACAAAATGCATCTTTGCCCGCTTGCGTCCATCTACTCAAAATGCCTCTTTGAACTGTTTTTTCCTAATCAAATACTTCAGCTAGATCAGCATCTCTGTGCTGGTTCCATCTTTACATTTTCCATAGAGATAGGATGACTATCTTAAGGTCCTTGCTACCCTGTCTCCAGTTCACATATCCATTCTCCCTTGCTAGTACTGTCTGTTGGCTCACCCCTGTCCGCGATGCTATATTGTGTACGGGTGAAATATTCAGAGGTGTATCTTTGTGCTTTCTCTCACTTTCTCCAATTTAAGAACAACTACCTTATACAGAAAAATAGGAAGATAGTTTGAAGTCCCACAGAGGTCTACTAACACATGGCATGAATAAAGGGGGGACCTTATAGTGGCTTTTCAGTACTTAAAGGGGACCTACAGAAAAGCTGGGGAGGGACTCTTCATCAGAGAGTGTAGGGATAGGATGAGGGGTAATGGTTTTAAACCGAAACGGTAGAGTTAGATGAAGAAGCTGGGGGTGGTGAGACACTGGAACAGGTTGCCTGGAGAAGTTGTGGATGGTCCATCCCTGGAAGTATTCAAGACCAGTTTGCATGGGGCTTTGAGCAACCTGGTCTAGTGGAAGGAAGATGTCCTAGCCCTTGGCAAGGGAGTTGGAACTAAATGATTAAGATCTGTTCCAACCCAAACCATTCTGTAATTCTGTGAAAAGGACATGATGTGGCTTGGATGTGTGTGGATTCCTTGGTCAAACCCTCTGTGCTTCAGTGTACCTGTTGGTAAATATGAATAGTGATAATGTAAGGAGTTGCTGTAAGGCTTTAATTTAAATGCAGCCATGGTCAAAAGTGTTGTTAGACTGTATCTCCACATGGAACACGCTCTCCTTTAGTAGAGAGTACTGGGTTGGCTTCAGATGCTGTAGAAAACTGTTTTAGTTGCCACTATAGAAGCAAATCCCAGGATTACTATCTTAATACAGATGATATATTTGTTTCTTTTCTGGGCTCTTCACTCTGAAAGCTTTTAGATGACCAAAAGATCATTTTGGTAGCTTAAAACAGAACAAATGAGCAATAAACTGAGAAAAAACGCTTATAGAAGAGAGGAATGGATATTTGGGTTGGGAAATAATTCTCTTAAAATCAGACAGGCCCTTCAGGTGTGAGGGAAGTTAGCGAGTCTGGCTGCAGCCTGATAAAATCTGTTGCAATGGAGAGGGCACATAAAGAAGAAAAGATCTCTTTTGTCTGTTACTTTAATAAAATATTCTATTTGCATGCTTACTGAGTTGAAACATTGGGCAGTATAAACTGTAATCACTGCCGAATACAAAATCAGGTTATTTTGTGGTCTTTCCTCTTTTTAAAAATAGATAGGGTTTTATCCTGAAATTAGCTATATAAATCATGGCTGAAGTTGTTATTGTTCTGCTTCGGCAATAGCACTGATGCTCCCAACCCATATATTTTCCAGCAGTACCATTTCTTTTTTTTTTTTATTAAAAAAAAAAAGGTAGAAAACGCATGCAGTTTGCAGCTCAAATGTCCAAGTTGTGCAGTCTGGGTGAGACCAGACTGTCTAACTCTGGTGAGCTAAGCGTATCTATTGATAGTAGCAATGCTTTATTCCCAGCATGCTGTAATGCTGTCAGCAGCTACCACTGACCTTTTCTTTCTCATAGATTATGCAGACATCATGTCAGCCCAACTTCAGATTCCTGAGTTCTTACATTAGATGCCTCATCTTCTGTATTTTAGCCCTCTAGGACTAAATCTTTAGACTGGAGGATGTGAGATGTTCCTCAGGGCTGCAGAGATGCAGGATGTAGACTGCCTGCTTTCTAGGAGCTTTGCAGAACAAGTGGAAGCGGCAGAGATGTACAGATGGACAGACAAGAGCAACAGAATAGCAGTAGCATGGTCAGAGCTTGAGATTTTGCTGGGTTAGTTTTAACCTTGGTCAAGTCTCTCAATGCTTCACTGAGGTGTCAAACTCTTGACAGTGTGGATTCAGATGAAGTGACCAGAGAGGAGAACACACAGGACAGTGCTCACTTATGTTGGTTTTACTCCTTACAGCCTCAAGAGTTAGAGATTTACCTTCACTGGGGATGCTGTACTCCTTCCTACATGTTCCCAATTTCACTTTTCCATCTCTTCCTTCACACTGGCAATTGTGTGGCCAAAACTGAATTGCCTTTTTTCTGGATCAGCTCATGGCATAAAGCACCAGCGGCAGCCCCAGACAGAGTGGCACTTTTGGCAGCTTGAATTGAGATCAGCATTAGCTTAAAAGGAGCAATTCCTCAGCCACCATGAGATTTCCTCCTAGTGCTGATGGTTTCTCCCCTTCCTTATCTGCTCTGCCTCTTCTTTCTTATCCCCTTCACCACTTGTGCAGTGACACTGAACAAGAGCTTATCCCAGGACAGTGTTTTTCCTTCCAAGATGGCTTTGCCCTTCCCCAGCAGGTTTTGCATGCTATTTAAAGATCTTCCCTGGACGCTGTTTTCGGTATTACAGCATGGCATCGTACTCTGGCTTTTATTGCTACCGCCTTTCTCTCATTGAACAGCCACAAAACTGTTGTTACCGATCCGCAGCATCCAGTGTGCTGAAGGACTCCTGTTGCTATGTCAACAGCTTTGTTTTCATTTGCCACTATTTACCCACCCCTTTAGATCTCTGCATCGCCCTGATGCACTTAGAAGCCACATGTGACCTTAAACTTGATCAGCTTTGTTCAATTTTGATAATATATACCTGGGGTTCAAGTGGAACCACTATAGGGACCATCCTTGTCCAGAGAAGTATTGATTTTTCTGCTGTAGTAGCTAGACCAGCGATTTCTCTTTCCCAATCACCTCTCTGTAGAGCTATCCTTTCATGCTGCCTCAGATCTGGGTGACTTGCCTGGCTTGTCGCTCTGCTCAAAAGAATGATGTGATATTAATGACCAAGATGGCAGTGTGTTTTTTTGGAAGAGAATTAATGTTTTCCAACTGAAAGCAAGGTCTTAGCTTAATGGATTCTCATGGGGAAGTACTCTGCTCTTTTGAAAACTTGCAGTGACTCAGAAAGAATCTTTTTGTGTGAATACGTGACATGTTCAGTGTGGAGTTTAGGCCTCTTCCTTGGGCTTAATCTGCAAGATTACCTTGAATTGAGCACAGTGTTCAAAGGTACAGACAAAGGTAGGCATTTATTTTCAAGCCTGTGGAAGAACTTCACAACAGTGCTCAAAATTCAGCCTTTATTAAATGGGTATGGCATGCAGCAGCCCAGGGCTGGCCCAGTACTGGTATTGGACTTCACCTGCTGGGTGTCTCTCTTTGGTGGACATTCAATAATCTTTCTCTAGGCCATGATCTCCGAGGCTACTGGCAGGGGAAGTAGAGGACAAGGGCCATGTTTTGGAGGTGCATACTTCTCACCTTCACAGTTTAAACTCATTCTAGAATTCATTGCAAAGTTTCATTTATTGTAACCTTTGAAAGTATCTACAGCACTTCAGTCAGTTGAGGGTTATTTTGAGGAAACTGTATTTTTGGTCAGTGTGGTTGTGATCCTCTTTCTGTCCCAACAGTCCTTATTGCAGGGAAAGCACCGAGCTTTGTGGGATTGTTTCAGTTAAAAGAGCATCTTGGAGATTTGACTTAAATGTTATCCCTCTTCATGGGATGCTGGGTTGTAAATGTAAGTGAAATACCATAGAATGTTAGGTGTTTGAAGGGATCTCTGAAGATTGAGTCCAACCTCCCTGTACCATACCTTCTGCTGTCCCAGTGAGGACAATCTTTCTCACACTGTTAGGTGGATCACATTCTGCTTCTGCTCAGGACTGAGTCAGGAGAACTGCAACTATGCTGTGTTATTTACAACTACAGTTTTTGCAGTTGTGCAGATACAGGCCAGGCAGCTTATCAGAGATGCTACCAGACCAGCCAGGCACTGCACAGAGTCTTCCTTCCATGCTGCAGCTGCTTCCTAGGAAATTGTAGAAAGGCATGAAACCACTCAGAGGCATGCAGGGCATGTTGCATATGCACAGTTCACATAAGCTGTAGAGTTTAAAAGCATCTATAACTTTTTTACTTGCACAGAAAACATACTCTCTGACTTGTGTTGGATAAAGAGTTTGCAATGTATGACGAGTAAAAATATAGCGACCCATCGGGAGTTTCCTCGCTTTATCCTGGAGGTCGTCACACTTCAGTAACAAGTGAACGAATAAAATGAACTTGAAAAGCTCCATTTGATTCTCTGGAGAAAAGGATAAATCTGTCATTAGCAGAAATGAGCATGCTAATTGTTTGCTTAAATATTCTTTTCCTGAACATTTTGTCTTACGACTGACGTAGAAGCCATTTAGTCAATGTTATAAAATTCAAATTTAAATTGAAATGAGCCTTGAAATTCAGGAACAGATAGGCAACTCTGACATTCATCTTTCCCTCAGAATGCCAAATTGCTCTTGCTATGAGCTGTTGCTGTAGTCCTCAGAGTTTAATCCTTTCCAGCCTCGGCAGTTTCCAAAGCTGCCTTTTTTTCTGGTAGCTCATTTAGAGGAATTGCTCATTGGAATGACATCCTCTGTAATGGCTTCTTGTGTTAGCTCCTGATCAGATTGCTGTGTAGATGAACTGTTCCAGCCTTTTATTTGGGTACTGTGCCCATTTAGACTTTTACAACATACACTACTCTTCCCATATGAACTGGTGAAGATTGCCGCATTGCATGGGAAAATCTGAAACTGGCAAACATGGTGTGGGCTCTCATCTCCAAGGCCTCTTTTCATGATACCTGAGCTTCTAAGCATTAGATGAGTGGTTAAGAGAAGAGTTTTTGAATGTTTGGGCTAGGTTCCTTTAAAGAGGCCCTGTTAGCCATTTGATTCTCAAGACGATGATGAAAAGTAGGGCTGTAGATGTGTACACAAATCTAGTCACTCCTCACGGGAAGTATTCCATTGCCTGGCTAGAGTGTACATGCTGCTTTGCCACATTGCATATGTGTGTTTCATCATGTGCTTTCTTGTGCTTATTTCCATGTCTGCATAATCCGCCATACCTTTTGGGGTTTGGTTTAAGTGTTCTGTCAGAAGCTTGAATATTAGAGATTGCGACACTACATTTAATATCCGTTGTCTCTTCCAGTGGAGTCCGCTTTGAGGGCAGTTCAGTTAATGATTCGATCACCATCTCCAGAAGCTAGTAAAAGAAGCCTTACATCTCCTCACACTAGTGAAGCAAAATGTAGTTTTGGACCAAAACTGAGTTTGACCGATAATTTGGGAAAGTCGGGTCCTTAGCTGCATGTTGCTGGACATGGCAGCAGCCTGCAATTTCACTAGAGCCAGCTTGACTGCTCTTAAGCCTGTTTGGTTCTTTTTTGTATGGTATTGGCTGATGTGACAAATCTTAAAGTCATTGCTTTATAAATGCACTCCTGAAATCTTGGAGAGGATGTTCCTTTCCATATCTACGTTCCTTAATGTCTCAAGCCCTCAGCTACGTGATCGTGATCTCCTGGAGCATGTGGTCCCTGGCAGTCTTGACTGTGCTGCCCTTTCCCTCCATCAGAGCTCCATGGCATGCACAACTTGGAGTCATTCAAGAACCAGAGCTGACGTGGGTTTGCAGTAAGAATAAATACTGTATGCAGTAAGTGATTTAGAAGAGATCTGTTCAGCAAATGAGGTAGTACTTTTGGCTTTGATAAGTAAATACAACACTCATTTGTACGAACAGGATTCCCGGTGGTCATGTGAGAAGTTTCAGATCTTCTGAGATGCAATGCATTTAGATAACATGAGTTGAAGCACCTTTTACTATAAAATGGCCATTCTTCACATATTCTAGGTGTTGTAAAACTTATTTTGGAGATCAGCCTACATGTACTAGGGAATGCAGAGTCATACCTGTTACATAGTCAGTGAGAACAGATTAAGAGTCTAAACAGTATGCAGTTCTATGTTTTTCTCTTCCACACATAAGATTGAATTCCTTCTAAAGCTGCAGGTTGCTGTTATCTCTTCATTGTCATTTTGTAACATTAGTAAATCTTCCTTATGTGTACTGAATATTTTGTTTCTCCAACAGTCTGATAGAAGGCAATCTTTGAATTGCATAAAACCCATCTATCTCTTATTCTTGTGAGAAGTCTCTGTAACTCTCTAAAACCATAAAGGTCAAAGTTGCAAAGGAGTTCCAGAGAAATCTGCTTTGCTTCCCCCTCCCATCAGAGCCCTTTTCTCAACTGATAAAGATCTCTAATGTTTTATGTCTCCTCCTTCTCTCCTTAGTACAAGACAAGTTATTTAGGGTAGAGGTTTTATGGGCTGCTGTGTCAAAAGCTTTAGACAAGTCAGTAAAAAATGTCCCCAGTGTGTAAAGACCATTATCCATAACCCGGCAAATGTCATCTGTAACTTCAAGCGATAGGGAATCTGTCGAATACAAAGGTTAAAAACCCAGTTGGCAGTTCCCATCAAGGCTGCTGTTCCCTTCATCTGTTCAGCAGAGGGAGATATAGATCTTTAGTGAAATACTAGTGTTGATATACGTTTAAAAAAAGTTCCACTTAGTGCTAGTAAGAAATGAAAATCACTGGCTGAAGCAGTTATAGTCTTCCCTGCGGAGCTCTGTCAAAATATTTTGGGTGCTAACCTGAAACATTCTGCTGTCACATCCCTGAGCCTTTCCTTGGTAGAAGAAAAGGTAGAAATGGTTTATTTTGCTGTTGGTTTTGCCGGAGATTAAACTGAGGCTACCAGACGTGTTATCTAACCTCAGCTCTCTTTCATTGAGTTTTCATGGGCTGGACCTTTCTCATGTTGCTTCCTTTGTCATCCAGACTCCTAAGCAGAACACTTAGCTTTGAGAAGGGTAATGCCTGAGCTCTTCCTTCATCTAAATGAAAACCTGAGCTGGATTTATGTTGGATTCCCTAAATACAATTTCTTTGGAGGCTGGATTTGTATTGGACTCTCTGAATATGATTTTTGGAGGCTGTTGCCCATCAGCAATATTGCAGTGTAGGAAAATGAGATTGAGTTGTCATCCCCAAATGCCCATGTGCCTTCCTCTGCATTAGAAACTTTTTTTACCTCCTTGTTAACATCATGGGCTGTGAGGCTTCCTCACTTGAAAGGGCTTTAGTTGGGGGGTTGGTTTTTTGTTTATTTTGCTTTTTAAAGATTTTGCCACCAGCAAAATAAAACATACAGTCTTTGCTTAATCTTACAGAGTCTTCAGAGCATGCTGTAAGGGAAGAGCACATGGGGGTAGGCTTTCACCTGCAGGGAAACTATGTACTTTCCCAAAGTCTACACCATTTTCAGATGGCCATTGAATGTTTGACAGCTGCGAAGACAGGGTGTGCAGGAGCTCCCTGGGAGTCTGGTACGATGGTGTGTGAGACCACTTGTCTAGACAGAACTCCAAAAGCAAACATGAATGAAGCGCTGCATCCTAAATCGTCTTGGGCACACACATGAAATACAAAATAAGGGCATTGTTCCAGTTTGCTGTTGTGGACTGGAGTGTTGCTTCTGGAGGAGATTGCTGGGATTCCTCCAGGGCAACAGAAAATGGTTATTCAGAGAAAAACTGTTCCTTACTGCAGAGGAAGCTCCAGGTAAAAAGAGGAAAAAGTGAATGCATCAAATAGGTAATTTTGTCTTAGTTATAGAAACAAAGCACTTGCAGTTTCTGCTGGAACAGAAATTTGTGTATACAAACACATATCCAGCAAACATTTTAACGTGTCTGTAACAGTGGCTGTTGGGATAACATTTTCTTGTTGGGGTTGGTTTTGTTTTGTTTAGGGTTTTTTGGGGGTTTTTTTGATTATTTTTTTTTTTTTTTTTTTTAAGGGAAGGTATAGAGAGGGGGGAAAAAAAAAAAAATCCCGGAGTGAAATGGATTTATTTCTGCTGTCTCTTCCTCATGTGATTTGTCATGCTGCAAGTGGGAAACAGCATACTGCGTTCTTCAGCAAAGTGCTTTGGATGGTTTTGTCTATCAAAGATTCTTTGCTTCAGGCTGTATCAAATCCATTTTTAATCTCCTTCCTTACAGTAAGGGAAATAGTTTGTAAAGAGGGCACTGATGTCAACTCACTGTTGTCAATATTATCTAACTTCTTCAGAAAATTCTTGTGCTAATTTCTGGTGCAGGGCTTTGTTCACTTGAATTCAAGTCCACTTTGTTTCCCATCCCTAATGTATTGTCAGCTTTTCACTTTTCCCAAAGCAACTATTTCTTTTATGTAGTAGAAACTATCATACTGTCTTCTCTCCTCGAAACGCCTTGTGGTAGGCCAAAGCCTTCAGTGATCACATCCCATCCTGGTATTACTCTGTTAAGTGAAATACATCACTTTATATAGTGTTTTGTTGGCTGGTAGGCATTCTCACCATTCTTTGTTGAATGCCCAAATGCCACCTTGCATTTCTCTTGCTGTAATAAAGATCCTTTTTATCATCCATACACTCTTCTGACCTGGAAGAGACCCAAGATTAAAAATAGTCCTTTTTTTGTGATCCCTGCATGAAGATTCTCTTGTCTTGAGTGGAATTATTCCCAAAGATGGAGTGTTCAACTGTCCTATGTCCCCAGTCTTCTCTCCAGAGCAAGACCCGCATATGGATGTTCAAATTCCAGCCTGCCTCTCTGCCATAGGGGAGGTGAAATCTCCACCCTAGACTTTTTGAACACAGCCACCTCACTCACATGAAGATCTCCAAGTATAGTTTGGTATAACAGGCTTGGAAACACTTAAACTTCAAGAGTTCTCTGATTTTTTTTTTTTCCATTTTTTAACTAGTAAGGAAAAAAAAAACCCCACAATTAAAGGAGAGCTAAGGTTGGATGGCAGCGCTTCATGCCACCCCCATCATGTGGGAGTAAGTAGACAAAACCTGAAAGATCTGAGAAACCAGACACTCATGCAGCAAAACACAGCCTAGACACCAGTGCTGTAATGCTGAGAGGTGGGCTAATGCTTTTCTTTTCTTCTGTCAATAGCAAATAGCTTAAGTAAATTTGGATCTGAAAAAAAATTCTCCCTAATCCTTTCATCTAAGAGCACTTCTCAAGGCAGCCAAGATGAGAGAGGAGTTTACAGAATCTCTTGTTTTGGAAATGCTCAGAGCTGGACTGAGTACGACCCTTGAGCGCAATTATTTAACTTGGAAGTTGAATCCAACTTTGCAGTTGTCCCTCTTTTGAGTGGGAAGTCAGACTCGCTGGATTCCGGAGGTCCCTTCCAACCTGCATTATTCTATGACTTTCAGAGTCCTTGAGTAAAAATGAATTTCAAACAGAAACTGCACTCTGCATAGGATTAAGATTGTTTGTGCTTCTTCATAATTAAATGCTGAGTTGTCTTTCATGATATTACTGCTGTTGTGGGAAGCTCTCTTTCCTGGTGTGGAGTATGTAGAAGATCCACTGGAGAAGTTCCACATTCTTATTAATAGCTTTTTTTATTAGTATGCAGCTTTTTAGATGGCTTCAAGGTGAAGAGTGCTGAAGCTTTTGTAGGTCTCCCCTGAAATTATAGGAAAACTATTTTAAAGGACTCTGTCTTCAAGGTTTGGGTTGCGATAGCATCTGTCTGTTTTCTCTTAGGTTTTGGAGAAAGAGCAGCACTTGTTTATCTGGCCCTTGTTCAGGTTTCTGTAAGGACTGAAGCATCTAATGTGCCAAGTCATCTTCAGTGTACTGCAGTACAATACACTGTAGTACTACTGTTGAGTTTATTTTTAAATGAGGATGTTTTCCCTTTTTATCTCCTTCCTCTTTCTCTTCACTAACGGAAAAAAAGTTTTTAACAGTGAAAACTGAGGTTGAACGCGAGCCTCACATTTTTTTTTCCATATTTAGTCTAGCCAAAGGCTGAGGATGCAAGCTTCCTTTTTATGGCAAGAAATCACACTGAGCCTGGCTGAAAAAGAGACTTTTGGTTAACCCATCTTGATGTTAAACTTCTGTTCCTCTACTTCCTGTTAATCTATGTTCAACAAAAATTCCTGAAGGTGGTTTGCTCTCTCCTTCATGGTGTGCCACCTGGGGGAATGTGTGTACACTTTCCTGTCACCGAGACACCTGAAACACAAGCTTTGGTTTGAACTATGGGGCTCTGGACACTTGAAGGCGTAAGGATATGGTTATATCATCCTGCTAAATGAGTTACTTAGATACAATTCTGGGTATTTCTGAAGGCTTCATTCAGGCCACTCTGTGTGCTGAGTAATCTTGTTTACATCTGGGCTGCATCCCCAGCAGTGTGGACAGCAGGATGAGGGAAGGGATTCTGCTCTGGGGAGACCCCTCCCCCTGCATTGCTGAGTCCAGCTCTGGAGTCCTCAGCAGAGGAGAGACGTGGACTTGTTGGAGCTGGGCCAGAGGAGGCCACAGAAATGATGGGAGGGCTGGAACCCTTCTACTGGAAGGCTGAGAGAGTTGGGCTTGTTCAGCCTGGAGAAGAGAAGGCTCTGTAGAAACCTTCTTAGAGCTTTTCAGTACTTCAAGGGGCCTGTCAGAAAGATGGGGACATAATTTTTATCAGGGCCTGTTGTGACAGGACAAGAGGTGATGGTTTTAAAATGAAAGAGGGAGATTGAGACTGGAGAGAAGGAAGAAATTGTTGATGCTGAGGGTGGTGAGACCCTGGCCCAGGTTGCCCAGAGAGGTGGTCGCTGCCCCATCCCTGGAACCCCTCCAGATGAGGTTGATTGGGGCTGTGAGCAACCTGCTGCAGTTGCAGGTGTCCCTGCTCTCTGCAGTGGGGTGTTGGACTGGATGACCTTGAAAGGTCCCTTCCAATCCCAACCACTCAATGAGTCTATCTTTAAATATAAAGAATTGGATTTGGGCTAATCCCTCCATTGTGTATTGAGCAATAGGGGCTTTCTTCAGGATCTCTGAAATAACTTTAACTAATGAAAGTAGCAATGTAACCAAACACCACAAAATCATGCCTCTCATCTTTTTCTGACTAAAAATATTTTGAGGGCTTTTTGGTGCCCTTTGATTTTGTTGCTTTTTTAGTTTCTTTAGGATAACCTAATTGCAGGTGAGCAAAGGTATCTTGCACCAAACTTGCTCTGACTCAGTTAAAATCTTGTTGAACAAGGCACTTAAATACACTCCTTAGACTGTAAATGTCTCTTAATCTTAGTCCTGATGTACAGAGTTTCACTGATGAAAACAGGCAGCCTTGATCTAAGCTTGAAGTTCACGTGGAGGAAAACAAATAGACCAAGCTGAAGGAATCATCAGCTGAGGACTCGAGTTACTAGATGCAACAAATCAGATCATCATGGTCAAAACAGAAGAGGAGAAGCCCACTTAAAGGTTACACTTTAGCCTGGGCTTCCATTTTGGTAGAACAGTTTTAGCACAAGGCAGGCTATAGCTGTGGCATTAATAAAGGAAATTAATTTGACACCTCAGTGTTGCTATTGAAGATCCCTTTTTTTCTTTTAAATGAAAGTCCAAAATGGACTTTGATGGCAGAGGCTTATAACAGACCACCTAATTATTATCTAGCTCCCCCACAGCTTTGGTTTGAATATGGGCATCTTCTTGGGTGTAACATTCATTTGACATGTAGCCATCAGCACCACTTAAATTCTCAAGCCTATAAGCATTGAAAAATTAGAGAGCAATGTAAATTACTTAGTTTTTGAATGGATCAATAATCTAAATATTGAACAGTTGAGAAATACGCCTTTCTAAATGATCAAAATGAGAAAAATGGTCATTGATTCTCCAGCAATTCAGTTTTCCAGAGGAAAGCCACAGAACCTTTGTATGCAGCTCTTGGGGCTTTTTAGTTGTTACATCCACTGAATATAAAACTGTTGCATTGCAGGTGAATTTTTGTTTTGCTGTTCTTGGCTTGATATCCCTTCAAATAAGTGGATTTTGGTTGAAAAAAGCCTGGGTGGGGGAGGGTGTGATGTGGTGGTTCCGAGGTAGCTTATGCCATAGACTGGTTAATGTTTGTGGTGAAGGTGGAGGAAGTAGATGACCTGGAAGTGAATATTCCTGGGAATTGCTGGGTACCTGCAGAGTTAAATTGCTCTGCTTCTTGGGTTGTGTGTGTTGCTTCCCTGGGTGTACTGAAACAAACTGCTGCTGCATGATGTTCTTTCCTAACCATCACCTACTCTTTCCAGATCTGTTGCTCATCAGTACATGCTGTAAGAGCTTTACAACAGATGTTTTCACAGAATCACAGAAAGATTTGGGTTGGAAGGGACCTTTCAAGGTCATCAGGGGAGCTGGGACATCTGCAACTCAAGCAGGTTGTTCAGAGCCCTGACCACCCTCACCTGGAATAGTTCCAGGGATGGGGCATCTACCACCTTGCTGGGCAACCTGAACCAGGGTCTCATAACCCTCAGTGTAAAAAATGTCTTCCTTCTCTCCAGTCTAAATCTCCCTCTTTTTGTTTAAAAGCATCACCCCTTGTCTTACCACAACAGGCCCTGCTAAAATGTCTGTCCCCATCTTTCTGACAGGTCCCTTTAAGTCACCAAGCTCCACATCCAATCTTTCCTTAAACACCTCCAGGGATGGTGACTCCATGACCTCCCTGGCCAGTCCATTCCAGTGTCTAATCACCCTTTCCGTGAGGAAGTGCTTCCTAAGATCCAACATAAACCTCCTCTGGTGCAGCTTCAGGCCATGCCCTCTCATCCTGTCACCAGTTGCCTGGGAGAAGAGCCTGACTACAGCTTCCTTTCAGGTAGCTGTAGAAAGTGATAAGGTCCCCCTGAGTCTCTTCTTCTCCAACCTGAACAACTCGAGCTCCCTCAGCCTCTCCTCATAAGACTCTGCCTCCAGCCCCTTCACCAGCCTTGTCACTCTCCTCTGGACCTGCTCCAGCACCTCAATATCCTTCTTGAAGTGCAGGGCCCAGAACTGCACACAGAACTCGAGGTGAGGCCTCACCAGTGCCAGATACAGGGACAGAATGACATCCCTAGACCTGCTGGCCACACTACTCCTGATACAGGCCAAGATGGCATTGGCCTCCTGTGCCATGTGGGCACACTGCTGGCTCATGGTCAGCCGGCAATCAACCAGCACTCCCAGGTCCCTCTCTGCCGGGCTGCTCTCCAGCCACTCATCCCCCAGTCTGTAGCACTGCAGGGGGCTACTCTGGCCAAAGTGTAGGACCCTGTACTTGGTCTTGTTAAACCTCATATGAGTGGCCTCAGCTCATTGACTTGGCCTGTCCAGGTCCCTCTGCAGCATCTCCCGACCCTCCAGCAGATCGACACTCACCCCCAACTTAGTGTCATCTGCAAGTTTACTAATGGTACACTTGATCCCCTCATCCAAGTCATCAGTAAAGATGTTGAATAGAACTGGGCCCAGTACTGATCCCTGGGGGCCACCA
>JAAGNO010016268.1:27881-55260 GCA_033439905.1 Ceryle rudis | reverse complement strand
TTAAATAAAAAAATTGGGACATTTGCTGCAACTCTCTCAGGCAGTTCTAAGATTAACCATTAGCATATTTTTAATGAGAAAATATGTTGGTGGAAAAGAAATCACTGGTGCTCACTGACAAATGTTAGAATATAACCCAAACCAGTTAATCTAAAACTGAAAGGCACTGCAACAAGTCTGACTTCTTCTGTATAGGTCACCCAAAGCTTCAAGGTAAAGCAATCTACATGAAAATAAAACCAGATCTATGAATCTGTCCTTGGAGAGAAGTTTAAAAGAGTGACACAGTGGCAGGATCATCTGTCTTGTGTAATCTCTGGAGGCCAGTATCATGCAGAAACTGGTGATTTCCAGAGGAAAGCCATCAGTGCATTAGGGATCAGCCTTTCTGTAGCTTTTTTTTCTTTTTTTTCTTATTTTTCTTTGCCACATGACCCTACCTGTACTCAACTTAAGCTCCACTTGCTTGGTAAGATTCCTGAATCTATCTGTGCCATGGAATTCTAGATCGTACGGCAGGATTAGCAACCCCAGTGTGATCCAACCAACTCAAACATCTGAGCTCTCTAAAGATCTTTGAATGGACTATGGTCAAAACTCACAAGATGTTCTGCCAGCTGCCAAGTCAGTATCTGAAGACTGATTTCAAAACCTGCAGAAAAATTTGGATTGAAACCACACATAACCTTGCGTCGACTTCAGTAAATCCAATACCTCGTCCTCATTTCAACTCAGTGGTGGGAAGGAAAATGGAGGAAGTGGTTTTTTAAGAGCAATTCTCACTTTTTAGTTTTCTTTTTTAGTTTCTCATAGTACCCAGAAGTATCCAGCTGAAAAATAAAGTGGGAATGTTTTGCAGCAAGTTCCCTCTCTACCTTCTCAATGCTATTCCCTGCAGCTAGTGCTCTGAGCGACCACTGATAGTTAAGCCACTTCTGCCATTCTCCTCACCCTGCTGATGGCTGTGTGACTTAAGCCAGCCACCTGGGACAGAGTTTCATCAGGTATTCAGACAGTTAACATCCCAAAAGCCATATCTTCTAAAATACCAGGGTGTCCAGCTGATGGAAGGTATGAGCTTCTGGCACAGGCTCTCTGATTGCCTCTTTAGTGCCTAAATACTTGGGAACATCTGTCAGAGATCTCTGGCTTCCCAGTTTCCCACATCTCTGCGGTGGTGGCCATCCTGCACACCACTGCAAACCTCAGAATGAGGTGAAAATTGTTGCTCAGGTGCTATTTAGTAATGTTTTAAACAGAGGTAGATTTAAAAGATCACAAGGAAAAGAAGAAAAGCATCTGTCATTAGCAAGTTGAACAGGATATTGGGATCTAGACTTGATGAGAAGGGTATCAAAACTTGTAGAATCTTGAAGAAAATTCTCATTTACCTTAAGACAGCCACAGAAGATCCTCACTGCAATCTTTTATTCAAGAGCACATTCATTCTTCTAAGGTATGAGCTGACAACACCAGCTTCCTGACACAAAGCAAAGCAAAGGATGCTATTCCTGTTTGGTGGCCGACACCTCAGTTCGGACATAAAAGGACCAGAACTGTAAAGAACTATTGCTTTTCTTCATTGATGGCTTTTATTTCTAGTGTCCAATGTGGACAGCCCCAAGTCTCCTCCTCCAGATAGAGCTTCTCATAAAGGAGACAGATTCAAAAGGAGATGCAGTAATTCTCTTAGGCACTTGAGCACATGCTGATGTCGATTGCTGCTGAGCAAAGGACAAAATCATATGCTAGTTAAAATTCTGTACGCATCCCTCTTGTCTCCGTTAAACGTTTGTATGACCACTGTTGCTTAGTGTCATCAGGAATTCTGGGAGTAAAGCTTTAAAACTTCTACACTGTGGGTTCATTTAGTGCCAATCACTAGGACATCTACGGTGGCTGGTTCTCCACCCAGCACTCACAAACCCAAACAAGACTGACTTATACCACGGGACTAAGAGCACATTTTTTGGCTTTGAGAGATGAAACACGAGAGATCTGCAAGCATCCATCTACTATAAATGGATAAATTCTCTGCTGTTGCCTACGGCACATCTCCATAATACCACCGGCAACGAACTGCCATTATCCCAAGTTTCTACGGTTGACACTTGTGGTATTTTGGCAATTTCTCTTCCAGACAGTTTCACCTCTTTGAGGCGCGGTTCTTGTTTAAATAACATACCCAAATGGTGCACACTATGGAATGTAAAGCAGATACTAGCTACCTGAATATTATGAATGTATATATCTATGGTGAATTAAATCTGGAGGTGATACATTTCATTATTGCTAAGAAGTCACACTTGGTATTATTGCCTTCATACTTACAGAGCATTGCTGTTTACCTTTCAATCCTTTTCTGATCATTGGCTTTGAAGTGAGAGTTACGTCACTCAACAATGACTTGATGTTTCATGGCTTAAAGAGAGAATATTGCTAAATATTTTTAGCAGTAGGAAATTATTGCTTTTACAATTACTGCTCTGAGTTTTTAGAACATTAGCAACCTAATTTTCTTCTCAAAAACACTTCAATCTACCAAAATATACCCGGGGGGAAAAAAAAACCCAACAAACATTTCCTACAGCAATTTTGAGACAGCTCAGATCTACTGAGTCTGAAGGTATTTTATAGCCACTTAAGTTTCATCTCCTCTCCTTCCCACCCTGGAGAGGTGTTTTTTTTTTGTTTTGCTTTCACTTCCCTTCTAACAAAATATGAATTGATACTCTTTTATTGTTTTCCCTACCACAGAATGGTAGGCGTGTAAACCATCTAATAGAACATTCCTATGTTGGTAAGGAATTAGTGAATTTAAAATATCCAGTAATATATTCTGAACAGTTTCTCTTTTTGACATTGGTAAAATCACTAGAATACGATTTAGCTCATTTCGGTTTACATGGCACACACGTGTGTGTTTGCAGACTCATGTTTGCACACACGTTTACATACACGTGGTAAGAGGAAAGAGGATTCAAATTTCAGTTAATTTCCAACTCAGGTAATGATGACCTTGCAGTGGAAAATCCTAATTGCTGGTTTGGCTGGGAGAGAAAATAAAGCAACCAACATTCGATTGCTCTGGAGTGGAGTTTTGCCATTCTCTGGAAAAAAAAAAAACATTTGCTGTTACTTACCACTGGGAATCCTACGTATTATTACCTGGTAAAATCAGTTTGGTATTCAGTCACTGTTGGGTTCTTCAGAGCTTGTCAAAACTGCCGAAGTCCCCTATTGGGGTGGCCCTTTCAGCCCAGCTCACTAGCTGATTGATATCCTGGGACTTAGACTATAAGAAATACTAGACCCGTGCACTCTGGGGTTCTTTTCCATGTAACACAGCTGATAAACTTCCTGGGAGTCAGATGATTTGTCATGAGCAAACCAATGGCCAAAAGCACCTAGAGAAGGCCTGTTCTCTTAGTTGTGAAGAGCCCTGCCAGGGAATGATTCGAAGGGAAAACAACCTCTAAGCCACAAACACACCGAGAGGGAGTGAGCTGCAAATATCCTTTCTCTATTTAACCTAGTAAGGAGCTACACATAAAATAAAAAGGTGTCACGTGTCCTTCTGATCATCATCTGTCCCTTCCCCAACCCTGTCAAACCCTCTAACATACAAGCACACATGTAAGTCGTAATAGCGAGCCTATCTATGAACTAAGATGATAACTCACTTAACATCGACAGGAAAAGTTGCTTACTGAGAGAAATCTTTCTGGGCTTAAGACATGCATAAAAAACCCCAACCCCTTCATTCTTGTTCCCTGTAGCTTGCAAAGATGCATGTGCTTCCTTCTAACCTGGTCTTAGCTTGGCGTATCTGCTCTAAAAACCAGAACAAGTCTCAAACACTCACAAACATTTTTCTATGAAGTTCTGTGGCTTCTTCTTTCAATACAAACTGATGATTATTTCAAAATATATATACAACTCTCATCAGAAATTTTGGTGCTACATCTTCAAGCATCTGAGGGAGCCACAGCTCGATGTGGTTATTTACACTTCCACAAATCCTTGTACAAGATATGCAACTTCATCAAATAGAATATATATACTGGTAATATCACAGATGTCATTATGCAGTTTATCTGAAATGGGCCAGTGAGTTGTGGAGTGCGCACGAAGCACGTACGCAGATGTGCACATTCCTACAGGCACACAGCCGCATACGCTGCCAGGATTCTATTGGCACGTGTGTATATGTGCTATTCATATAGGAAGAAAAACAAAAAAATAGGATGCATGTATACCCCTGTCTGCCCCAGTAGGCAGAAGACACCAGAAGGGAGGGTAAAGGCAGATATAGATACACACTCGTACATTTGAGAGTGGCTACTGCACACCTTGTCATGCCAGTGTGGAAAGGACAGTTGCGGGTTGCTGGTTTTGCAGCCATTAATTTTACATGTTATGGGGAGGGGAGTGGAAAAAAAGAAAAGGATTTCTCAGTTCCTTTTTTTTTTTTCTTTTCTCCCCAGTAAGCATCATTGGAAGAAGACCAAAGCAGAGCAACTATAAGTTAAATATACACTTGAGCTTAGCTGCATTACATAACTCTGTAGGAGAAGCAGGCTGAAAAGATTGTGTTGTCGTTTTTGCTTAAATCTTTGCATTTTATTTCTCTTCCTTTTCATCCCTTAACTCCTGTTCCTTTTTGCCTCCTCAATTACATCATCCTCTGAAGAACGCTGGGTTTCGCAGGCAGGCGGCTAGTCACCTGCAACAACCGAGAGGTCCTGCAGAAGCTTCCAGGCTGCTGTCCGTGTCAGACGCCAGGGTTTGATCCGTGGACATGGATGAGATGTCATTGACAGATGAGGATGGAGGGAGGCTTTCACTGCTGTTCACTGCTGCACCTGTGCTACGAAAATGAACACCAACGTGATTAAACCCGAAACCCCAGAACTGCTCACAGGTTACAAAAAAAAAAAAAAAAAAGCAAAGGATGTTTGCCCAGTGGCAACAGCCATCTAAGGGCACAGACTATTGTACACTATGGCAAACATTGGCAGAAAATGGGCCATACAAACTTTAGGCATAAGATAATGTCAAATATTTTACCAGGAGCTTCTCTCCCTCAACAGTCTGTTTTGAAGAGGAATAGCTCATGTTGTGTCCATATCTCTGCTTCTTTCTACCCTTCTTCATGTTACAAAACACCCAACAATCAGCTGCCTGCTGGGATCACACAGGCACCAGTAAGACGATTAAGATAAACAACCCAATCCTCCACACTCTCTTCAAATCCCCAGCCCAATCCTCCACACTCTCTTCAAATCCCCAGCCCAATCCTCCCTACTCTCTTCAAATCCCCAGCCCAATCCTCCCTACTCTCTTCAAATCCCCAGCCCAATCCTCCACACACTCTTCAAATCCCCAGCCCAATCCTCCCTACTCTCTTCAAATCCCCAACCCAATCCTCTGTACCCTCTTCAAATCCCCATTTTCTTCTAGATAGTTTAATAGACTGGGTGGCATCAAATCACCTAGTAGCAATGCAGAGAAGATGGCTGTGGGTGAGGCAAGGCTGGTTTCTTTGAGAGGAAATGGCCTCAAGTTGCATCAGGGGAGGTTTGGGTTGGATATCAGAAAGAAATTCTTTCCTGAGGGAGTGGTTGGGCACTGGAACAGGCTGCCCAGGGAGGTGGTGGAGTCACCATCCCTGGAGAGGCTTCAAAAATGAGTAGACATAGCACTTGAGGCTATGGCCTGGTGGTTAAGGAGATGTTGGGATGAAGGTTGGACTTGATGATCCTAGAGGTCCTTTCTGACCATAACGATTCTATGATTTCTTTTAGTTAAGGGCAGAGTGACTACACCTAGGATTGCAGTTGTGGCAGCATTTTTGTGCCTCCAAGTTTACCTGTCTTCTACAAGATGACAGTAATACCAGGTATTATCCAAAAAAATCACTTGGACTTTGTGAAATGAAGAAGGTACCTTCAGGAGACTATCATTAATGTGACAGGGATATGATAAATAATCATATCCCTGAATACTATCAGAAGTTATCTGTCCTACCAATGCAGATAACTGCGTGATACAGAGCCACGTGAAGAATGGAGTTCTCCTGCTCCTATAGCTGCCCAACCATCACTCTGGCCATTAACCTCAGCTCATACTTAAGTTCTCAGAGGAGCAAACAACAGTTTAACTGGTATTTTTTTTTTCCACTCAGGTTCTTAATACAGAAATTAATAGCCAACTGTAAAGACTAGGCAAAATATAAGACTCTACGGGCAACAGGAGAGCATTTCTGTTGCAATAACAACACGACTTTGAGAAAATGAGCCATCACACCGTAACTCCAGCCCCTCTTTGATTTTTCCTCAACTTTTTCCTCCCTTTACACACATCCACTATAAATATGCACGAGAGACAGATTTGCTCATATTCAGAGCTCCGGATGGGAACCGCTTTGTGCTGTTGTACTAGCACAAAGGTATTCTGGCATCAGAAGAACCCTTAAGGTACTTTAGTCTCCTGAAAACGTTTGGAAAATACCAAGAGTTAATTTTGTACACGCTGCAGAAGAATTGCTGGAGCAATCTCCATGAGACATCTCACTGGTAATGGAAGATTTGGTTTTCGAAGAGTTATTTACACACACCTCATTCATAGTGATCAGTAATCACCCAGTGCAACACTGCTTCTTCATGTTGTTAAACCATGTGGCACTTGATGAAACTACTTCTCAGGCAAGAGAAGTACATTTAGATATTGTCAAAATATGACTGAATTTAATGATATTAATGACTAAACAATGTACAACCTTTCTAAATGTTTATAGTGCTGGCCAGGAGCCTGCTATTAAGTCATGGATACTGCCCCTGGAATCAGAAAGAAAGAATTCCAGTAGGTTCAATCAACTTGTGATCAAACTGTTGCTGTACAGCTTTCTTTGAGGAGCAGGAGATCAACTTAACTACAAAGGAAATAGCTGCAGAAATTATATAGGTGAAGAATTTGTTACACACTGTGCGATTCAGCACCACTGAAGCCGATAAAACCTGCTATGTTCATTTCAGCAAGTGTCAACTCAGCTCTTGTTTCTTTTTCTTCACGTGACGTGACACAGAGACCCGATGGTCGCAGCCCCAAAGCACCCAGCCTCACAAAAATACCAACAAAATCAAACCAAATCAAATCTATATGACAGAATTAAAGCATGAAGCAGCACTTACAGAGCAACACTCAGAAACCCCACCAAAAACTGTCCAACTCAGTAAGTAACTCTTCATTTGTTATGCTCAACACCAGCCTGGTGCTACAACAGCTTGATCCTGAAGGGTTGGGTGTCAAGACAAAAGGGGCAGAAATGACACAGGTGAATTCAAATGAAAAAGGAGCCTCAGCTCTCAATTTTCTGTTTGGCAAGGAAAGTCTCATTGACTTCAGGGTCAAGAAGAGCAAAAGGTTAGAGGAGGTGAGAAACAGCTCCTGCGATCTGTTCCTGGATCTGCCATTGTCTTGACAGCTACTCTTCTAAGCCACACATCTTCTTCTGAGGACTCCTTCTTTCAAGGGCCCACTGGAAAGCAGCTCCATGGAGAGGGACCTTGGAGTCCTGGTGGACAATAAGTTCTCCATAGGGCAGCAATGGGCCCTTGTGGCCAGGAAGGCCAAGGGTCTCCTGGGGGCATAAAGAAGAGTGTGGGCAGCAGGTCCAGGGAGGTTCTCCTCCTGCTCTACTCTGCACTGGTGAGACCACAGCTGGAGTATTGTGCCCAGTGCTGGGCTCCCCAGCTCAAGAGGGACAGGGAAATACTGGAGAGAGTCCAAGGGAGGATCATCCAAGGATGCTGAAGGGACTGGAACATCTCTCTGGTGAGGAAGGGCTGAGAGCCCCGGGGCTGTTTAGCCTGGAGAGGAGAAGCCTGAGAGGGGATCTTATGAATGTAAATAACTGGTGGGTGGGGGTCAAATGGGAGGGGCCAGGCTCTTTTCAGTGATGCCCTGGGATGGGATGAGAGGTGATGGTCGCAAGGTGAAACACAGCAAGTTCCACCTCAACAGGAGAAAAAAACTTCACTGTGAGAGTGACAGAGCCTGGAACAGGCTGCCCAGAGAGGCTGTGGAGTCTCCTTCTCCGGAGACTTTCCAACCCCACCTGGATCTGTTGCTGTGTGGGCTGCCCTGGGTGACCCTGCTCTGGCAGGGGGGTTGGACTCCATGATCTCCAGAGCTCCCTTCCAACCCCTACCATTCTATGAGTCTATGAAAATGTAGTAGTGATTTTTTTTTTTTTTTTTTTTTTTTGTGACAGGGTTTTCAGAATCTGTGTTCAAAAACAACTTTCCTTTCTCATCAAAGTGTCAGCCAAGCTGTTCCAATGTCATCAGGCTTCTGAAAGGATAAACTACTGGAGTAGGGTGCTTGGGGGAGGATGGGCATAGTGTCACATGTCCAAGAGATGGCTGTGTGCTACCGTCACCAATTCTGTTTCTATCAAGTAGAAATTAGCTCAGTTATCCATCCACAAGCAGTACAGCAATAGTGTGAGATAAGCCTTCCCACTCACAGGAATATAACCCATAACCACACATCTTGCCACAGAAAATAGCAAGACAACTGTATCTCAAAGAGCAGGCAAACCAATTGTTTAGGTATTAACATGGCACTGGGGCACAGCTAATCAAGGCAAACGCATTAAAAGCACTAGATTTCATAACAAACAACTTCTTAACTGCTTTACAGAACTGCAAGTGTAGCCCAAGTGCTTCAGCTATCTCCATTCTCTTTCTGTCTGTACAGAAAACACATCAAAGCTATTCAATGGGGCTGAGTACCTGAAGGAGAAGGCTGTCCTTTTACTACACCATTTTTAGTCTTTTCTTCAGAATTCATTACTTCTTTGTAGATGAGCTCTGGAAGAGAGAATTGCAAGGCTTACAAACAGGAACCAGTGCCTCTGGATCAGGAACAAAACAACTGTTGTGAAACACGGTGTCACAGCCCTCCTGCCAGCTCCCTACATCAGCCTCACCTTGCCTTCACAAGCCTGACAGCTCTACTCGCCCAAGACCTCTCTCTTCCATTCCCCTCCACTCCTGTTAATTTCTTTTTGGCGTTGAATTGAGAAAATAGGGTTAAACTGGACCATGTGGACTGTCTAATGCTGCACTACCCAGAAATGAAGCAGGCACAGTAACACTGTGTGTTTTTACTGGGGGTAAGATTCTGATCCATCATCCTGCTGAACAATAATTCTGTTCTCCAGATGATATCCTTAGGTTTCAATGAAGCACTGGAAGCTGCACCTCCTGTGTTAACATCGACTTGTGTAGATAATGATAGTCCTGAGGACACATTTTTGCTACCAAAGCACAGGTTTGTAGTGCTGGTGTCAATTCTTCACGTCAAAGGAATTATTTCACTTTTACACAGATGCACTTGGCAGTGGGTCCTGGTTGTTTTGCCACTGAAATACCTCTAAGCATAATTCTCAGCTGCGATTACCTTTCCATTCCTCGATTGTATGTTCCCTTTCATCCAGCTGTTTATCATATATCTGAGGAGGAGGCTGCAGGAGAGAAAGAAAGCTATATAGTCAGTTGTCTCTTACAGTGTAAATAATTAGGAGTAATTATTTAAGTAAAGACAGACTCTCTTCTTCATCTTTGTTATTCATCCTGTACATGGAAAAAACACGGGGAAACACATCTGAATATTAAAGGGATTAACACTTCTGGAATTCAACACCTTATGCAGAAGAAATCAATATACTTCTCCCCTTTCCTCTTTTAAACAGGAGGCGTAGTTGCAGTTGAAATAGAGCCCAGGTCAACAATGTCATTGTGTTTACACCGAGCCCAGAAACTCCACACACAGACTGTTGGCACTGGCAGAGAAAGTACGGTCAGGGTACCAGACAAATACCAATCCAAATTAATTAATAGTGATATTACTATATTAGTTTTTAAGTTGCCCTTTAGACATCGTACTCACTGCAATGTAAACTTCTCTGAGTAACTCTAATTTTGAAGTAAATCTCCTTGCCAGAATTTCTTATCCATGCTCCAAGTTCCCAAGCTTTCCAGAATACATATTTTCAAGTAACTCCACTTTGACCAGAGAGGTTTCTTCTTTTTAACAACACCCCACTACTATCTTTCTGGAATTTACTGAGACAAATGCAAGTCGTTTCCAAGAGCCTGAATACCTGTTTTCACTGGGCAGCTCAGCTATCTCTTCATTGTCTCCCCTGACGTCAGCTGCTAAACACAGCAGCCAAGCAAGGCAGAAGACTCTTCTCCTTCCTTCTACCCAAAAGCTTCAGCACCTGAAGTGAGAGGGTGTACAATAGTTTTCTCTCTGCCAAGTATTTCCTCTAACTTTCATCTTGGGTATTCAGCCATTGCATCCCTTTCAAAACATCCTACTATTAAATGCAGATTTTACCAAAACCTGTTTTTTGATTCACTAGGAAGTTGGGAATTTACTCTCAGGACTCTAACACCATCAGTCCTTTAAGCTATTTACACCCTACAGTTACAACTGAGTAATAGCTCAGTGACCTAATACAGTCTGGGAAAATTATTTGATATCCCAATTGGACAAGTCCACTGAAAAAACCAAACCAGTTCCTGCAGAGTGACATTTGTACTGGGGCTAAAGACAAGGGAATTAAGTGAAGTCCTGGACTACCAAGTCTCACACCTGAGAAGGTGTCGAGAGGGAACCCGAAACACATGCCATGAGTTAAAGTGAGTGCCAGGATTCAGCAGCAGTACCTGAGGCTTCACTACATCAGCAAAGTAAGAGAGAACCACATAAGAAGTCCGAGTCCATAACCAATGCATCTGTTCTCTTATTCCACATAACAACCCTTCTCAGTCCCTTCCAATCAGCCCTGAAGCTAAGATAGATTCACCCAAAATCTATGCAGTGTCCATGGGGACTCCATCTTTCTGCTGATTGTAATACCAGGGAGCTGAAGGCTACAAAAAAGCCTCCCCACTGCCCCATGGGATGTCCTTAGCAAGCTCCACTCCTCCAGCTGAGCCTGCTGGACTAGTGCTCAGGAATTTACAGGGACTTAGAGGTGCTGCCAGCTCCACTTCGGAGCTGGCTCTTGGCTTTTCTGGGAGCAGCAGGGGAGGCATTTGGCTGAGGTGTAGTCTGAATCACAGTGAGAGCCATTGCTTCTCTCTCAGGTGGAAGGAAAGCAGGGAAACCACGTTTGACAAGAACACCCTGCAAGTACCTTTCTTTCTAAAAGCTTCAGGGCAGGGCTTACAAAAAGCACAGGCTGTGGGTAAAATGGCTCCTACCGAGTGTAAACACTCTGGGTTTTTTTTAACACCTTCCATAGAAAACCAGAGGTATTGCTCCCCCAGACAGAAATAAGAGGATAGATTCCTTCACTAGGGCAATTCCCAAACACCAGTTACAGAATGAAAAGGACCAAGTGATCAGACACACATTCCCTCCCCCAGTTCACACAACCACACAATCTTTTGGCTTATGTCTCTTCCAATTTATTTCAGCCCCATCTTAAGCAGGCATAATTGGCTAATAGGCAAGAAAAGCAGCAGTAATTATTTCCCAGATGAACACATTCTGAAAAAGAAGACATTTTCCAGGGAGAAACCCCAGAATAATCTCATTTGTTACCAACCTCCTCTTTGGGTAACTGCCCAGCTACAAAACATGGCTCTGAGCAGGGACGCACGAGCCACAGGTAACAAATATTCTTAGAAACAACAGAATGTTAGGGGTTGGATATTCAGTGCGATAACAACAAGAATAAATCCACAGGCAGGATCTATAACCTCTAAAGCCCGTGCAGAACATGGGTGAATGGAGCTCCACTAAGAGACCAGACCAGTGCTCTCACACTGGGAGAAGTGAAGCTTTCCCATCCCGACTCCCTGATAGAAGGAAACGAGCTCTTATGACATATTTTCATTGATTCAAGGCACAGAGCTGAGCTGAGAATATCACAACACTTTCAGGAATTAAGTTATTTTCCCACAATCTTCATTATTCTTAATGAGAACCACAAAGCCTGATACATCGTTATCAATCCGGAAAATCCCCTCCAGGCTGACCACCCATCTTCTTTGAAATCATGGGTTTTTTTTAAAATCATTTTCTAAAATTAGAGGGAAGAAGACAAGTTTTGAGCACCGGTATAGTCCCATCAATGCAGCAGACAGAGTAGCTGCCATACCCAGGTCCTCCTGGGCACCTGATTTCAGTCTTGATGCAAAAGTTGGTCCAAAAATGCCTTTGCTGCCTAACTCAAAAGTGACCGAGTTCATTATTAACATCATTCTATGTGGATGCTGCTGCAGAATTATAGGCATTCTTATACAACGCATCCCAGCTGAGAGTCACATGCTTTAGTTTGTCCAGAAAAAGGCTAAACTAACATTGAAACAAGCCTAGGGGTGGCAGCATCTACCTGCAGTTTAAAGTAGCCATTTTCTCCCCAAATCAGCTTGATTTGTAAGCAATTACATTGGCAACAATAACAAAGAACAGAATCTATTGTGGGATGTGGAAGAGAAGGAATGAATTCTATTTTTCCTATAGATAATAAATAACACCTTGTTGTCTCAGCAGTTCTTGGGTTTTTTGTTTTACAAATGGAGTTTTAAAATATTTTTGCATGAAATTTAACATTTATTATATATCATAAGAAATATCATCATATATATCGTAATATAATAAAAAATACAAAAAAAGCGCAACCCAAAAAAACCCCAACATAAAATACCCACACAGACCTAAAAACAAATCAACCAGCAACAAAACAGAACAGAGAATAAACCTTCTCAGTCCCTGCCTCTGCACAGCTAGAGCCAGCACAGTGCAAACCTTGGGATGAGCTGTTTTTAGAAGGCTTGGCAGGAGTAAGGCTTCATTCTGCATCTGTTCCCAGAATTACAGGGTCTGGAGGAGTATTTGCGGAGCAAAGATAGAATGGGCAATGGGCAAATAACAGAGGCAATGGGGACCGTAAAAAATTACCGGTGTGAGGTGAAAGAGTTTGTTAAATGGCTTAGATGGTCCTAATGGGTGAATATAAAAATTCCTTTGTGTTTTGCTAGATTGTGTAACCGATACCATTTCTTTTTGCAGCGCAAGCCAAAGGTCACCAGGGTGCTCTCATCAGAGGCCTGCAGTCTTAGATTTCACCCTACGTTGCCCAGGGACTCCACAGTGGGCTGGGCATGATCTCAACTATGGATATGGAAGAAGAGGTGCCTCTGTGCCCGTTTGGACTCTCAGCACAACCTTGTGGAAAACCGCATGAAAGAAACTGTGGTCAGAGCTGTTTCTGAAGAGCTGGACTGTGAGGATACCCTGCAGCAGGAGACAAGATTACCTGCCTACACCTAGATGACTGAACAGCTTGCAGATACCTACAACAGCAAGGTGGAAAAAGCTTTGAGTTTGGTTTGGTGAAGAGGAAAAAAAAAATAAAGAGAAGAAGAAAAGAACTGCCTCTTCTCTAACCACTATTCCTCACTGACATGAACAAAGGCTGCTGCAGCAAAGGTTGCAGATAGCGCTCAGCTTCCATCAGCTCTAAATGGATAGATGTCACAGACTAAAGGAAATGTCCGTGCTTCTGTACAAAGCAGAGCTGCAAACTTCTTTTGTGAGACAACAGATGTACACTATCGACCTCTAAGCACAAATAAACCAAGCCCTGGGACTGCTAAAAAAACCCAACCCTGTAGCAGATCACCAAGCAGTTCAGATACATCTATACACACAGAGGTGAGCAAGAGAAAAGAATACCAGAAAAGACACACAATCTGACAGCCTGGATTTTGCCATGAAGTGTCACATGTAGTGAAGGTGACACCTTCTTTGAAGTGTTGGTTGCCAAGGTCACAGAGCAATTCGGAGGCACTTCATCATCGGGGATGATTGGCACTCAGAGGTAACCTAAGAGATGGGTGATCTTTTTTTGTTCTTATGGCAAACTGTGCAACTTGAAATTCATTTGAATGGGTTGTATTTAAGACCTGGTCATGGATAGTTTATAGCAGGCTAAGACAATACAGTGGCAGTTTCTATCCTGGACAGAACCTCGGACTGAGAACCGCAACCCAAACCCTCTAGGAAACAGCGTCACATTAACAGAAAGTAACACACAGGTTGGCAGCCACAATAACCTGAATGCTAAGTCACAACCCAGTCCCTCGTGGCTGGTCCTAGATGCAGAGATACCCCAGGGAAATATAAATACTATGAAAATAAAGCTGATAATGAAAGAGGTGTTAAGTTATGGCAGGTAAAACTCCACGTAATCTGTCACTGTTGTCAAATTCTGACAACACAGAGAAATGCTTAAAAAGAATAATTTTTAACATCTGATCTTTCCATTTTCTAAGAAATCTATCTTCTAATGGATGGCATATGTCAGATAACAAGCAATAACTATGGGTACAGTAAAACCTGAGATGAATTTTTAATAAAAAGTTGACAGAATCCATCCGATAATTTCTGGTAATTTTTGCTACTAGATTTGCTCCCATGGAATGGAACAATAGTGTTCCTGAGTAGGAACCAATATGAGATCACACTGATACTCAAAAGGCTCCAAAACAAAGTCATTTATATTTGGAAAATAAATAAAGAAATAAATGTGCAAGACTAAGTCCTAAACGACTGCCCCTCAACAGCAAAAATTCTTCTAAGAGAGTATCTTCCAGAAGTGGGCAAGCAAATCTCTTTGGACAAAAAAATACTTGGTTAATTTTTTCATGAAATAACATAATAATTGAAAAATTAAGGGGAGTAGTAGATAGTAGCCACAGTCTTGCATAAGAATGTGACTTGGATACTGCTAAGTAGGTATCTCTCCCACTCATAATTATTTCTAATGTCAACAATATGGAAAGAATTAGGCTGGAGACCAGGCAGCTCAAACCAGTGTAGAGCAACCAACACCAATGTTCTCAGATTTGATTTTGGAGCCACTCGGGTGGCAATGCTAAAGCTATTCTAAAGCACGTGTCTGGGAATCCAGTCTGCTCACAAACAAACATTCTGGGATAAAAAGAGCGCCATGCATATAGGCAGCATTGCATAAATGTCAGGGGAGACAGGAAAAAAATGGAATATCAAGTTTGGAATTTATTCACAGGTCATCTCAAGGAAGGGTGTGAATTTATAGCAACTTCGAAAATAAATAAATAAATAAATAAAAGCAGCTGTGAGTGAAAACAAAGCCTCAAGCTGTGAATGAAAACAAACTCTCAAGCACAGTATTTTCAGAGGAGACAACAGAGAAGCTAATATGTCATCAGAGAGATATTAAGATGATCTGCAATAAACAGGATAGGCTATAAGTGGAGGCAAGAGTTGCTGGAAATGTTTTTTTTTCCTGAAACTAGAGAGAAAAGGTATCGTGTGTCTCATTTATTCTCATAATATTCCAAATAAGTATAGTAAATATCATAAAATGAGGATAATAAATGTCCTATTTGTGGAACCTAAGTGGAACCAGGACTGTTTCTGCATCTAACATCCAGGAATAAGGAACCTTTAACTGAAATATAACGCAGAGAAGTAAGGTCTATAGGTTTCTACTCTGATTTTACAAAAGATTTCCTGTGTAATATTAGCAAATAATGTTTTCTCCTTTGAACTCTCTTTTTTTGCCTACATATAAATTAGGTGTGAAGACTGGTAACAGAATTCAACAGTTCCTAAAGTCTTAGGAATTCCATACAATCATAAACACACATTATCTGTCTCTTTCCATGTTTTTTTAAACCATGTATTTTAGTTCTAAATGGTTGGATACATAAATTAACTGTGAGTAACGCTATTCAAAATAATTTCAGAGCAGTGATGGATGCTGCGGAGAACCAAAAACTCTGAGTTTATTATAGAATCCTAGAACCGTTTTGATTGGAAGAGACCTTCAAGATCAAATGCAACCGTTCCCCCAGCACTGCCAGGGCACCACTAACCCATGTCCCTCAGCACCATATCTCCATGGCTTTGAAACCCCTCCAGGGAACATGGGGACTCCACCACTGCCCAGGTCCAGGCCTTGACAGCCCTTTTGGTGACGAAATTTTTTCCCAATTTCCAATTGAAACCTCCTCTGGTGCAACTTGAGGCCATTTCCTCTTGTCCTATTACTTGTTACTTGACTGAACAGACCAACCTCCATTTCTCTACAATCTTTTCTTGGTGAGTTGTAGAGAGCAGTAAGGATTCCCCTCAACCTCCTCTTCTCCAGGCTAAAAAACCCCAGTTCCCTCAGCTGCTCTTCATAAGACTTGCTCTCTAGATCCTTCACCAGCTTCTTTCCTCTTCTTCCAGCACCTCAATGTCCTTCTTGTGGTGAGGTGCCCAAAACTGAACCCAGTACTCAGGCTGTGGCCTCACCAGTGCCCAGTACAGTGGGACAATCACTGCCCTACTCCTGCTGGCCACACTATTCCTGATCCAGGCCAGGATGCCGTTGGCCTTCTTGGCCCCCTGGGCACCCTGCTGGCTCCTGTTCAGCTGGGTGTCCACCAGCACCCCCAGGTCCTTCTCTGCCAGGCACTTTCCAGCCACTCCTCCCCAAGCCTGTGGCGTTGCCAGGGGTTGTTCTCAGTCTCTGTTGCACTCCCCGATGCTTCTCAACCTATTCACCTCCTCCCAGAGCTCCATCACTTAGTGGAGCTCCTCGAGGCAGGCACAGCTCCCAGAAATGTGCTTGCCGCCGCCATCCTGTCCTGATGTAAGAACCGGGCACAGCCTGAGCCTGACCCATGGGTGGCTGCTTGTTCCCCCTGGAGCTCCAGCTGGGAAGCTGCATCTGTCATGGTGGGTGCAGAGCTTAGAGAGGCCACGGCTTTCTGCCATCTGGAAACCACCTCTCCCTGGTCAGAGCTGGTAGAGCTTTTTGGCTCCCTTCCAAACAACCCGCCGCACCACGCTCTGGCTGCCCCGCCATGTTGTCTACCTGCTTCGCTCGCTCGCCTTCCCCGGGGGCAGGCATGGAGGAGGTTGCCATGGCCCTGGCGGTGCCTAGGCCTTGGCGGCCTTTCCTGCCAGCTCACGACAAGTGTCTCTGCTGCCCTGGCATTTCCCAACCAAACCAAAACCCCATGAAAACCCCTGTACACCGAGACCTACTGTCCTGCTGTGGGCCTGGCTGGCCACAGAGCAGTGACCCTCGGTCACTGGCTGCCAAAAGCCACCACAGCCAGCTGAGTGGGCTCAACGGGAGCTGGTTAACTAAGTATGGTGGGCATAAGAATGTCCTCTACATCCAAAATCTTGCCCACTCACTTCCACGGGTGAAGGCCTGGTTGTAAATGGAAATCAGATGACTGTTTCAGAGCTACTGAGGGCTTCGGAACTGGTTTGCTTTTGTGCAGAAGACCACAGGAGAGTCGCAGCGCTGCCTCTGCAAACTTCTGCTGGTAGTGAGCGGCCAGGACCACATCTAACAACATATCCTCTTCCTCTCTGTGTCGGGGAACCACAACATGGCATTTAAGGCCAACCAGAAAGCATTTAATGGTGTTATACGTCAGAGGGGAAAGGGTATTGCATTCTTACTAGTCTGCTTTTTAACTGGATGGGGCTATTTTATCTGTTCCCCTCACATTTATAATGCTGTAAATGTGGGCAGATGTATAGAGAGGGTCATTTCTTCCAGGTTAAAGTTTGACACCAAACTCTCTGCTTATTCCCTGAACCATCTTCAGTACTCTTCATGGTCTACTCTGCTTCGTGGCATTGCAACAGCACACCTCAAAATTCCTGTCCCATTAAATGCTTTCAGTTACCTGTCCTCCTAGGCCTCCGAAACAAATGAATACGGTACAACAGATGCCTAGCTGCTTTGGATGAAGCCGTTTACTGAGGAGAAGGAGGAGTCTAACTAGACAGCTATGTTAACTAAATCCTCCCCAGTGCTATCCTAGTTGAAAACACCGTCTTGTTTAATACCTCTGTATCCTAATTTCTGTGCAATCACAGGGCTACTGATAGTGGAAGGAATCTACACAATGGGAGGAGGACTCAAAAGAACCGAAAGCTGCTCCTCTACCAAACATTTAGTCATATGACAAAAGCCCTCACTCTATGGAGAAGTGAGCTACAAGAGCTACAAAAGAGAGCGTGTGATGAACGTGGGCAGATGCAACACAGCGCAGGCTTCTAAGTCCCAGTGGGGCAATCAGGAAAATCAGTAGGAAGTTAAGTACAATGCAAGCAACCAGAATCATCTCCACCAATCATTTCCACATTGGTATCTTCTCAGGTTCCCTGGCCTGCACGTTTGCAAGGCAGTCTGTTCCCAGAGCCTTGTCATGCTGCAAATCCTGAAGGAGAATTCATTAAAGTGCCAGCTGGTCCTCTGCAAACTTTCACTAAGGAGGGGGCAGAATATTACTCTTTCGTCTGTGATACAGAAAGACAGAATATAAAATCTGTCATAGCTTTTCTTCTCCTTTCCCCAGGAATCAACAGATCTATTACTTGAAATCTAAGACAGGTGCATCCCCAAATACAATGTAAATTCCTGGTGTAAAGGAATGAAGGGAAAGATGAAGAACACCGAAGTATTTAGAATCACAGAATGTATTGGGTTGGAAGCAACCTCTAAAGGTCATCTAGTCCACCCCCCTGCTGTAAAGTGCTCCTGGTCCCTCTGCCTGACAAAGTCCCGATCTGCCAGTTTGTCACACCTGGAGTGATGTAATTCAGCTCAAGTCAAAACCCAGACAACAGAGAATTAAAGTGCTGAGCTTTTTTTGAGTCAAAGATGACCAGGCTTTTCTTAAATTTCTGTCTCTAAAGGTTTGTTCTCAGACAGGAAAAAGAAATTTATGCATCTTGGAGGAGACCGGTCACAGAAGCCAGATTCTGTCACTTGAGAAGACACACTGAGTGCAGTTGTAATAAAATATATTCACAGGCTACAAAACAGTATGTTTGCAAAATGTGAGAGCAAGCAATTGCAAACTAGTAAGGCTCATGATTACCTCAAGGAAAATCCACAGGAAGAGGGTGAAGAAAAAGGACCAAATCTGATGCTTAATAACTGCAGCATTTCTAGTCAAATACAAACCACAAATACCCCGTTTTAACAAAAATCCTCATCTTGGGATAAATATACCGGGGAAGAAATGCTTCAAGAATGGCCAACTTAGTAAAAATAGCACTTCTGAATTTCAACACAAGAGTAAAAATGAGTACTCAGAGAGTTCAAATGCAAAGCCCATTAACTGGTTTATCAGCTAGCTGGAGCAGCAAAGGGTTAGAAAAGCCCAGTCTCCTGAAAACATCAGACAACATCTTGAAGAAACAAATGCAAAGGACATTAGTTTGAATAAGAATGTCTCCTCTGCTTCACATCAGCTCAATCTCTTTCCATTGCTGGAGTAAGATTTTGCAAGATCATCACGAAACGTTATCACCACATCTTCCTTAGCTTGGAAATCTTTCAGTTTCATGCAACTTATTACCCACTGAGAACAAGAAACTTTACATTACAGACTCGCCCTAGGCTGATACAGGTTTACATAAACCTTTTGCCATCCTACTCTAACTATGAACACAGATTCTAAAACTGTACAACAAATAGTAAGGAAAAATGAGGCTAAATGTTTTGAGAAAACTATTAGACCACAGTGTTCAATTTGCCTTTGTCCTTCGTTTCTAAAAGCTGGCTCCCAAACACAGCTAAGATAGATAGGCACAAAAAGTGAGACCACAGTGGGACAAAAGCTTAACTGCATTCAGTGAAACAGTTCATCATCAGCACACCTTTCCCATGAGGCATTTTTATAAGCTTCACAAACTACAGCATGATTCGTGGACAAAAAGGACCTCGACTAGTAGAGTGAGGATTTCAGCACTCTTCAGCAGTACTTTGATCTAGGATCGTCTTCTGGTTTACATCAGGTTCAGCTGCAGAACTGAGCCCCAGTGGCAAATGTAAATTCCATTTCCACATTTCCAGAATTCACAGGGCAAGATCCAGAGATCCATTAGAAAAGTCACTGATGAAATGTGTTGGTGCAGTTGTTTCACAGCACACATGAATAAAATTTCTTACCAAGACAGGGGAAAAATTACTTATTCCATTCAAAGTGGAAGGGGAAACAGGATTGTACCTGGAAGAACCAGACAGGAATCTGTTCTTCGTACTGATGTCCTTGAGCGATTTATATTTATATTTATATTTATTTTAAAAGTAACATTATAAAAAACCCACCTAACATTTTGCAAACCCAAACATTTTTACATGTCACTCAAATACTATTTCTCTATGCGACTGTACCCTATTATAACTTCTGAGGTTTAGTTCAGTATGAACAAATTTACAGAGTCAGATTATCAAATGAATGAGCAAAAGTACCTACAACTCAGAGAGCACATTTGTTGGACATTTTTAGAGGGGTACCAACTCCTACTCCTGCTACAAAGACCTAACAAAAACATTTGGGTCATTTGGGTCATTGCTCATGACAAGAAATCTTTACTGAATTCGATCCTAAATCTTCTGCAACTGTGACAAGGTGGTTATCTCAGCAAAGTATTTCTTTGGGAGAGATGCAAAGAGTCTTGTGACAGGAATTCAATTCTTTATCTAATACAAAACTGTGACAAGTAGTAACTCAGAGGCAGAACAAGGGAATGAATGCAATGCAGAGCCCGGGGCTTACAGCATAATATAAATGACTGCACTAAAGTGTAATCATTTAGGACATCAGATGTCAGTGTGGTGTTACAAGATACTCCAACAGGTACTCTGGATGTTACAGCAGGTTCCCCTGCTCCACGTCTGAGGTCACAGACAGATGGACACAGCCTGCTGTGCACACCAGCACGGCTTTTTCCGAGAGGAAACAAGTTACTTCATGCTTAAAACACTAAATCACTCGTGTGACTCATTGTGAACAAACAAGTTTATCACATAACAGATACCTTGCTGTCTTCTAAAGAACCAACAGATGATCAGACATCAAGTGCTCAGTCAGAAGTGGCAAGCTGTAATACAGACGCACAAGTAAAACTTTCTCTCCAGTGTAGCAACAACTACTCCTTGCAGAGGCACTACCAGTTAGCTGCAGTCCCAGAACCTCAGGACACTCTTTTGAGAAAGAGCAAAAAACCACCAATCTCCTAGGAATCTGTTTGAGAAAGTTATTACATCATCAAGACAACTCCAAGGAAAAACATGGACTGACTGCACTTCAATAGCTGAAACAAGAGGCCAAGAAAATCCAAGTGAGTTAAGTCTTCTCCAGAAAATAAGTAGCAAATGATTCACAGCTAGCCACTGAAGATCTGTCAGGATGAACAGATGGAAATTTAGAATTTAATAAACTGGTAATCTTGAAAAGAAATCCTCCAGTTTAACTTTCCCTCTGAAAACGAGATTGGCAGAATAATGGGTGTTAAGTGAAGCCAGGCTTTTTCCAGAATTCCTAGCACTCTGATAAAATACATTGAATATTTTCTAATCCCATGTTCATCTGCTTAGGTTACACTGCATACAACCTGAGTCTTCCTGAATTTTAACCTGCTGTGATCTTAAGAGAAGAAGGGTCACTTCCATCGAGCAACTGCTGTCAAAGCAACTCAGTAACACTTCGCCGTCCAAGTACTCATAACAAAAGTATGAGCTAAGAGAGACAAAGCAGCTGGGGATGCTGATGTTCAGCTCATGTTAACTACACAATAACTACAAAAAAACCCCAGAGGGGTGAAGAGAACAAAGTGTTATCTAAAATGATTCAATTCAGACAAAGATGCAAACTATAAATAACTGAGGCAACGCTGAGCATTTGAAGTTGAATATTTAAAGGTGCTGCTCCTTCCTCATGGGACGTCCGCTGAGATGCTATGGGAGCAATGACAGTTTGGTTTACCACTACCTTACATCTTCTGTCTGTAGTTGTTTACTGAGCAGTGAAATGCAGCCAGCAGTGAAAACATAAGGAATGTGATTTGATAGCACGTGGCACCACGTTTGTCCAGGTATCTATGGTGACAGGAGGTGTGTGTTAGACTCATGTCTCACTGCACTCACATGTAATCACTGCAGGCTTTTGAGACCTTAGTGGGCTCATGTGATTCCAGCCAATTCACCGGGCAGGCAAAATGAATAATTATTCATCCTGTTTTCCAGTCACAATCCAGAGAAAAGATGTGGTTTGTCCTAGATCGTGTGAGGACTACGGTACAATCAGAAATTAAACCATTGTCTCTTCCACTGTAGGTTTACGCAGACAATGACCACAGGTACAAGGACAGTGATAGGAGGTTCAATGTCAGCTCTAATTCTAGGCATGTGTGCCAAATTTTGCCTTCCAAAAGGGCAGCTCATTATGACAAAAATGAAACCTCCACTTCAATCTGAAAGACAACTAAGAGGACACAGTTGGAAATTAGGCAAATCATGACATCCAAGTATCCACTGTAGCAAATTCCTTTTTTGTTCTGCATCAGAAATGACTCTCCATGGTCAAATTCACAGGCAAAGCACATTTAGAGTTCTGACATCAGAGTAGTTTTGTGAAACAGAGTTAAGAAACGCATGGAAATACAACGAAAGTATCTGACAATGGAATGAGATCTTCAAGAGGGTTGTGAAACTAAAATGTACATACCAGGGGGTAAAATATTGTAGGGTATCAAATGTTTACACTTCAAACTGATAAACTTTTTTTGCGAAGAAAAATGAACAGGACACAGAACTAAAAGCTCTCTAGGGAGCAGAACCATCCCCTACCAAGCGTTCCTGAGTAACATATTCTGCAAAAAAACCCTACATGTATAAAATCAGATGGGGTTTTGTGCATTCCATTCACTTCTGAAGTTTACTGCACTTTCAAGAACACCCACGGAATTGGAGCATATTGCTCACCAGCAATGAATCAATTTTGCAAGGTTCTGAGGCTGAGTTTCCTCTTGTGTTTAAGTCAGATTTCTAAAGCTGTTGAAATACCGAGCTCTGTTTTCATGCTTTTCACACACAGTATTAGAGAGAACGTATCTGAATTTATACCTATTGCACCATGTCACTGAAGTGCCTGCAGGTTGTACTCATTCCTATCAACACCAGCAGCATCAAGGTGTAAAGAGAGGTGCGTCTAGAGCATGACTGGATTACAAAAAAATTTTCTATTTGCACACAGTGTACTGAACATTGAACCGTAGCCCAGGAAAACACATGAACTCTTGCTTCATTTTAAGGAAGAATTTCTGTCCTGATAAGGTTTTTCTGAATCCTGACATCAAGTGTTGTTTTGCTTAATTCTTCTCCTCGCCACATATATCCTTGAAAACAAACATAGGAAATTGCTGTTTTCCGCAAGGAAAGGCTTAGAGAGAAACACAGTATCTTTTGCCAGACTGATATAGAGCTAGAAAAACCAGGTAAAGGTTCAAAATCCTTTCTTCACATTGTCAGAGGAAAACGGCTCCACATGCTTGAAGTGGTTTTGCTTCCCCCATCTATTGGCAGTTGAGCTAACAAAGAGATATATCCCATCCCCACAGATTTCATTTCATGTAAATCCAAAGACCACCCCGGTCACAACGATGCTGTTCCTTTGTAGCACGCTCGTTATCAAGCTGCTGTAAAGCAGCAGGAATCTAGGAATCATATCAGTGTTTAGCAGTCTAAAGTAAGGAGTCATGCCTCACTTACCGCCTCCACTTCCGCTGGGTCGTACCAGACATTAATGTATGGATGCTGTAAGGCTTCATCTACTGATATTCGCTTGGCAGGATCAATGACCAGCATCTTTGATAAAAGGTCCCTGGCTTGGCTGGCTAGAACAATGAAATTGGATAAACATGGTGTTAGTACAAACCAACCACTGCCTCTAGAAGGGGGTTCGTTGGGTTAGGAACGTAACAATGATACAAGCCCATTAGAGATTGTACTGTACTCCTGCCCCTTGCCTTGTTACATCAAGAGTTCTTCAGTAATCATTTTAGGTCACGTTCATTAGGAAGATGCCAACATCAGAGCTGCATAACAGAAATCCCCCAACCTTCAATAGGGTTTTACACGTTGGCTGTAGATTCCGTGAAGAGGGTTGAATAATATACCCTAGAAAAATCTGTAATATTGCCATGACCAGAAGCCAAAAGTTTTGCATAATGAAGTCTAAAATCATGGCATTACTGAATCAAAGGCTGAAACTTACAGGTACTCTTAGAGTGGCTCAGAAAAACACTCAAACTTTTCTAAAGGTTTTAAAGTTTTTCACCTAGCCTGCCGCATTAAGTATTTCAGTGAGGCACAGGTACTAGGCTTATCTCAGGGCATCCCATCAAAAGCAATAATGTAAAACCGGTAGCCTGGGATCAGCACACAATGGTCTGGAAGTGCCTTGGAACTGCTTAAGTCTTGTTTGTCCCACATAACAAAATTTACAGCATCCTCTGCTACAGAAATGCACAGCTTTATATACCCACTGAGTTTCATACTGCACCGCTGATTGACTTTACCTGATGCCATCGTGCCTATCAGGCCACAAACTCATCCTTTTATTACCCAAATTGATTGTACTGTTTAGAGTCTGCAGCAAATTTAAGATTATATAAACCCACGTTGAAAAGAAAACAACTAAACCAACGTGTATTTCTAATATTAGTATCGATGTTGTGTTCCAAGATCTTCCATGCTCACAATTCTCTCCCGTGTAAATGAAAGGAAAAGGAACGTAAAGAGATGTAAGTGCAAAAAATATTATTAGGTATCTCACCAGATATGGGTGGGTATAAGCAATATCTAATTAAATCATTAGCATTACATTATAATTAAATATTCAGGCAGGCCATAGGATGATACAATGATGCACAAGCACCATTTTTTTTTTAACATGTTGCTTTTTGTTCTCTGACTGTATCTTAAAACTTGGCTTTCAGTATCCTCAGATGCAGGTGCTTCCGGGATCCAAAAGATAAGAGCACTGTTTGGCAGTCATTTTTATTCACTAGCTCCAAAGCCAGAAGATTCCATTGATCAGTTTTACTGTAGTAGGAATATAAAATTCCATATATCCAAAAGCGGCTGCTCAGACCTTTCACTTTGCTCCCTGAGCTGAGACAGCAGCCTGGCTATGAAAGAGCTGCTAATTGGAAGAGTATTCCGGAGAATGTAATGACATGCAAATTGCAAGCAACTGGAAACCATTACATGCCACTGTAATAAGCGGCCCCAAGTACTTAAGTGGTGCAGAACAGATACACAGTACAAATCTGCAGAGGTTCCAGAGCTCTGACAAGAAATCCATTTTATACTGAACACACACTTTCCAACTGAAGGGCTGTTCAAGTAAAACAGGACTTCAATACCTGATTAACACCGTTGCAACTTGTATTTTATAGGGGTATATACATTCACCCTGCAGTTAAATTAGTGCTCTACTTCACATCTCCAAACCAACCCTCACCATGCTTCAAAAGGAGAAACCCACCCATAGCAGATACTAAACCTCAGCTACGTTAACACCATTTTGGCTGACGTTGCTAATTATCTTTCTGTTGTCTAGTAAAGGTAGAGCTGTGTTCATCATCTGGATGAACTGGTATTTTTCACCTAAAACAGTGCTAGTGCTGAGATTTTATGATGGTTCTACTCTTCCTTTGTGTTACAAGTTTGAGAGTAAAGGAATCCCTCCGTTCCTTGTGCCACAGAAACATCACATGGAACACCTTGGGGATACTCTCGACACCTCAGTGATAATTTATGTTCCTTTGACTGCCCAAGAACCAGGTTCTCCAAATGTCATTTCCAAAAGCTGCCTCAGCTGAACCAAACCCACGTGGTCATTCATCTCCGCAACTCATTGGATTAAAATGGAGTGCAACTACAAAGAAAAAAAGAAAATAAACCTTCATTGCATTGTAGCTGTTGACACGTAAACCACATCCCTTGGTCAGACGTACCTTTGAGTTTGTTGTGTTCCGAGTCAGCTGGGAAGAGAGAGTCTGGAAAAAGTTTGGGGAAAGTGAGGCCAGCGTACTTGGGTCTGTTTTCAACGTAGTTCCGTACCGTTGGCTGCAGCTTTTTCATGAATTCTGGACAGGGTGTTCCCAGCTGCTCAATAACTTTATTCCACTGATCAATATCTGAACATTGGTAGTTAAGGAAAACCAAAAGCAAACCCCAGTGATTTCTGTTTTGAGTGTTCTTTGGGACTCCTCAGAGGTGTTGAACTCCGTAACATCTTTACAGTCACTATCCTTTTGTCATCATTATGCCTCCAGGTCCTACAGCCTGCAAAGGGCAAAGCTCTCTTTTCACAACTGTACTTACTTGAGGGCACTGTACAATCCTAAACCCACCACCACCATGGGAACATACACAGCTTCCTCTCTCTGGATCAACGCTTATTACCATTTTTACTTCTACCCTGCCATCCAATGACTTGCACTCCCTTTTTTTCACATGCCTCTGTCACCTTGGCTACATGGGGGCAGCAGGGAAGAAGACACGTCGACCTGCCCTCTCTATTCAGCCTGTGAAGAGCGAGACTGAGCTGGCTCAAAGGACTTCTGCATAGAACAGAAGGTGACTACCTTCAACTCATCTGCTTCACGCTTCTGTGTTTCTCCCATAACTTTATTTACGCTCATTTTGCTAAAACCACCCAACCAGCAACCCCACAAAAGCAATTTCTTTGATTTCCTAAGAATGAACCAGGATTTATTTTTTATAGACAAATGATGCCTCAGGTATGGACAGGTATTTCTCTAACTGCAAATGTGACAGCTACACTGCTAAACTGTTACTGGCTTAAAATAAATGTATTACAGGCACTTTGCACTAAGCGTTTATTTTGCTTTGGTGTTGATTTTTTAAAGTTTTCTTGAGATAACAACTGGGCATCTGACGGGTGTTATGTAGCTCTTCCAGCCATGTTCAGAACAAGCCTCACTGTGCCAATGAATCCGCCACATCATTAAGCAAATATCTATAGAAGCAGTACCATCTTTACATCAAAATAATTCACAGTGCTAAGAATCTGATGACAACAGAAAGAAAAATATAAAAGGAAGAATACAGGCAGCTGGAGGTACATGATGCTAAGAAATGTGATGAAGGAAGTTGTGTTAAGAACATACTGGAAATAAAGAGCTTTTAAAAGACAAAGCATTTCAGCACAGAGATTGTTTTATTATTTTTAATTATTCTCCTAAGTTATTATTGTCATGAGTGTCATAAGTGTGGAGGAGCGTCCCAAATACTAAAGACAATCCCTCACAATCTAGGAGAGAAATCAAGTCAATAGAATGAAGGTAACAAAAAAACCAAAATCAAAAACAAAGACAAAAACACGTGTCAGAGTTAGAGGGGCTGGGACCAGTTTATCATTATATGGGTAGAAGCAAACCTGTGTATTCTATACCCCCTATGTCATTG
>JAAGNO010016268.1:14201-27781 GCA_033439905.1 Ceryle rudis | reverse complement strand
TGATTGTGGTTTGGTTTTTTTTTTTTCCTTTTTCCCTTTGTCCGGCTGTATTACATTTGTTTTGTATTTCTGACTTGAGTCTCTTGCTGGTTTTGTTGTCAAACCACTACAACACGCAAACAAAAAAAAAAAACAACCCAAACCAAACCCAACCAACCAACCAAAAAAGCCTCCATAAAACAAAACCAACAACAATAAAAAAGTCTGACAAAACCCAGCTCTCTGGTGCAGTAGTGATTTCAGAGGTTCAAAAAAACCTCAGTTTAGGGAAATGGAAACTTTGTCTTTTCACATACCTTGAAAATTCAAGATAAACTTAATTTGGGTTCACCTGAACTGTCTTATTTGAACAAAAATCAAAGAACTCATTGAAAAATTGTAGCTTCAGTAATCAAAAGTATTTAAAAGAATAAAAATATTTTAAACATCTGCTTCAAGAATTCTGAAACTGTATTTTGAATGGTTTTAATTCAAACTGAAAAAGGTCCCTAGAAATAGCAGTGGTCTGTAAAGATTTTTTTGAATAACTTTCATTTTTTTAAACTAAATCCAAGTTCTATGTAGAACAACCCCTCATACACACACATGGATGCCATAGGTTGTATGTATCTCATGTTGCCCATGAAAAATATCTTTTTCTCAACAAGAAAACTAAAGAATTACAACAATTCTAAAGTCATCCGAGACCAGAGCTGCTCAAAGAGTAGCCTGAATATTTCATTGTTGTGCCAAGAGAAGCAAAACGGGTGTGAAAGTGAAGCTCTAAAAGCATCATCTGTGCAGACTGGGCAAAGCCCATCTGACAAAATGGGAGGGCCAAAACCAGGACTTGTTTCAAAGCACAGGTCAGAAGCTTACGCTTGTACAGAGCAGATTCATCATCTCTCAGACATTTAATGAAGGCCAAAGAGAGGTCTTTGGGGTTACAGAACGTTGTGGGATTTGGATGTGTTGAGAGGGAAGAGCTAGTAAGATGCTGTGGATGTGTGTGATGAGGCAAAAAAAAAAAAAAAAAAAAAAAGAGTGAAAAAGAAACAATCCCAGAATAGGGTCAAGATGGTGGAAACCATTGTCAACAGTGATGGAGAGGGGAGAAGGAGAATCCTCAACAGCATCTGCTGCACACATTTCTTCTAAGCTGATGGGAAGCTTCTTACTAAGAGAGAACAGAGGAGCAGACTACCACCCGCAACTGGAATATTTTCAGAGATGGAAGAGTCTTCATGAGTCATCAGTGCAAAGATGACAGCCAAAGCCAAGGGAGCTGGCAGGGCCACCACGTTCCACTCCTTGACCAGCCTAGGTCTGTGGGAGAAAACACCGGAGTTTTTCAGCCCTGGCTTGCACCAAAGGATAAAAGTGTTAAGCTTTAGAACACAGCAACTTCAGGGACTGATTTTGAGTAACTGAATTACCTGAATTGTGCTTCTTTACTGTATTATGACTTATGTTGCTCAAATATTGCCAAAACCCTTAAATAAAAGATATTCATTTGCTCTTTATGTTTACCTATACACACTCAAATAGACACAATGGAGCACTCAGGACCTGTTTTTGTCCTAAAAATAGCAACAGCAAAACCATGCTCAGTGGGAGCAGGTGGAAGCAGACCATTTTTCAGTCAGATGGACACACACATTTTCTCTCTAGTATTGTTTCTCCACTTACTTAGGCCTTCCTATAGCAACAGACAACATCCTGAGATCCAATACATGAAAATGAGCAAGGTGCCATGTTCTTGCTGAATACTGGTCTGGCTCCATTTCATTCTTCTGTTTTATACAGTCACCAGTTGTAATATATCTGTGGTGTGCCTGATGCTGAGAGGTTGTACCCATCATGGTAGGACATAATGGAAAAAAAAAAAAATTTGGAAAAAAAATCTGAGGTCTACTCATTGAAGCAGCAAGAAGAAGCTTTCTCTGGCTGGCAGTCAGAATGAACTTCAGCAATTCTGCTGAAAATCAGAGTTACTGTTGTCCTGGTTTTGGCTGGAATGGGGTTAATTGTCCTCCTAGTAGATGGTATAGTGCTGTATTCTGGATTTAGTGTGAGAATGATGTTGGTGGTAGTTGCTGGCTGAGGTTCAACCATGACAACTATAGAACAGTCCTAAGGTGAATCAACACCCACTGGAGGTTACATTAAGCAATGAGTGATTGTGACTGTATCTGTTACTTGAACACCAGCCGAAAAAAAAAAAAGGGTATGAATTAATGATCATGTAACTCTGACAGTAATGTCCCAGGCCAAAAAAAAAAAAAGATTAACCTGTATTTGAGGGGAAAAAAGTGATAAAATACTTCCAGAAGAAAAACTTCTGCTATAACAACTATAATAACCCTATTGAGCGGTGGTCAATAGGGTTACATCCTATGGGCGGTCACCCATCCAGCCAGTGCTTGATCCAGCAGATGTTATGCTCATCCAGGACATGAGCAGCCAGTTTTTCCCTGAAAACTCTATGTGGAACAATGTCAAATGCTTTTTGAAAGTCTAGGTAGACAATACCCACAGCCTTTCTCTCATCCAATAGTTGTGTCATCTTGACATAGAGGGAGATCAGGTTCATCAGGCAGGATCTTCCTTTCAGAAATCCAAGCTGACTAGGCCCGACAGGCCCTTCTAGCCTTCTGAAGCCTTATTTTGTCGTACAGTTCTGTATTTGTAGTGTGTGCAGCTGGATGCAGAGGGATCACGCCCCTAGCCCAGGAAGCAGCCTATGAACATCAGTCTTATTAAATACCTTCTAAACGAACCTAAACCTGCACTAAACCGTGCAGAAAACAAACAAAACCCAAAATCAAACAGTAAAACTGTGCATAAAAACCCTACACCCCAACCTCTGTGAGATGTGTAACATGACTGCAGTCGTAGAATAAGGCTCTGTAAGTGATGCTTGTATGGCCACCTCCGATTGACACGAATTGAAGCTGACATCACGCTAAACCTTACATCCCTCTACTGAATATGGACTTGTCTCTCAAAGCATTCCCAGCTACAGAATTTAAAGGCACATCCTTTGCCTGCCCAAATACATTCAGCATTAAAATGAAAAAATAAATAAATAAATTTAATGTATAACTACCACTTTCACAGCTCAACCAGAGGACTCAGGCACCTTCTTCACTCTTTCAGATCAAGTATGCAATGGTGAGAAAAGAGAAATGGTCTCCCTCGTACATTTTTGAGAAGAACACGTAGAACAAGAGTCAGCTCTTGTACAGCTATAGGCAGCTCTCCAAATTGCTCCCGAGGCAACACTGCAAACCATGCTGCTGTTTTTTCTCCTTGCTCGAGGCACAAGTATATCCAAACTTTATGGTAATAGTTTCTCTATAAGCAGAACTATTGCCTTGAAAAGCAGTTTCATGTTTTCCACCAGTTTTCCACAAATTTTCCACCATTTTCCACCACTAACTGCATCACCTGCATACACCAAAAATGACAGAGAAGTAGTAAAATTTCAAGGATCAGCGAAGTCCATGGAGATTTGGACACTGCAAAGCATTCACTCACAACAAAAAAAAGAACGGAGGTGGTTTCTGTTCTCAGCTCCAAACAAGCAATTTCAGTGAATTCAAATGGATTACAGGAGTGGAACTGAGCTGCAGCCTAGCAAAGCACTCCACCCTGCACTTACTTAAAGGCCTTTCCTATTTTTTCTGCTTGTGAATTTTCCACGACTTTGTAAGGTGTCTCTACGTCGCTCCAGAAGTTGTTTCAGTCAGCTGAACAGATCATTTAGCTCTGCAAACAGAAACAAAACCAAATGACCTATGCTCCTTAACTGCTTGAAAATGGTAAATAGGAAACTTTGCAGTCAAACACGTGACTGACAGTGCATTTCTCATGAATATTCCAGCCTTCTGTTTCAAAACTGCTTTTCACACATATTTATGCATAAAAATTGACACAAATTATCTGGTAGGCTGCCAATCTTAACCCATTTTACACCCATTTTATGTTGGAGAGAAAGCTTTTCTTTAAAAAGAAACACATTTCTAATTTCTCTTGCTCTTTCTACACTTAAACACACCCTTAAACACGCTGCCCTCAGGCTCATAGTCCCTGCTAATGGAATTGCACAGCTGCCGAGCTCCATCACATGTCTTTTTTACAGAGAATCTGAGTATTTTCTATGTAGATTTAAGGAAGACAACGCTACGAGGTCATCAGTCTCAGCAGGCTGGCTCTACCCTTGCAACTTTCCAACTGGTTTTTCAGCTGCACAGGAGCAAGAAGTGTTGAACCCTTCCCCGCAGCTGCTCAGCAGCAAGGGAGAGGTGTAGAGGGGAGGAGATTTGGAGAAGAGGTGGCTTTGGGGAGGGGTGCTCAGCTGCCTGAAAGAAAACAACTGCATCGTCTCTTGTTCACAGAGCAGACACTCAGGGAACAGTAGAAGAAAAGCAACGAGAGCAAATGCAGAGCAAATTCAGCAACGCGTTGTAAATACAGATGAAGAACGTGAACTCAATAACAACTGTCCTGAAGAAACCAGCAGCTGGTAATGACAATTTCTGTGGGGTTATTGCAATAATAAACATCACAAAATGGTTTAATCATAGGAGCTTCGTGTGATTTCTTTTTGACAAGTATGCAGCTGTGTCAAAGAAACCAGTGTTTGGAGCACTGTATAAGACACGCTCAATAATTTTGTTCTTACTCGAGAATTTGTTTACATGCTATCTTAAAAAATGCAAGTTTATTAACATAAACCCAGTTCCAACTACAAGTCTGAACTATGCTAACCCCTCCCTTACTTAAATTTCTCACCCCACAATCACAGAAAACACAAGAGCAGCCTGAGCCGAATCCTCACTGAGCACAAAAAAAAGTGCTAATGATTTACATTAACACATAGAAAGGGAAAGTTTCCTTTCGCATATGCAAATGAGACGTGCTTTAGATCATATGAAAACGCATGGGAATTTTAGTGTTCCTTTCAGTATGAATATGATCATCCAACACTTTGGACAAAACACAAATCAGAATCTTACTGTGAAAATATCAATAGTCAACTATCAATCAGTCAAAATAGTCAACTATCAATCGGTCAAAATAGTCAACTGTCAACTTTCATTTCTTTCATGCTCTTCAGATATTACTTCTTCCACATTTTAATCAAAATATTGAACCCTTTCAAGTGTGAATGAAGCCCAAAGTGAAGTGCTAAACTGAATTAGTAACTGTGCACCTACACACACATATATACATCAGTGCACACGTGTTCAGTCAAAAAGGACATAAAAATGAATAATGCCTGGAAACTCTTCTGTCATCTAGGTAGAGAATTTAAGGTAGAAGGAAAACTTGTACACAGGTCGTCTCCATTTCTCATTTGTGGGAAATGAATGACTCTACTTAGACCAAGCGTGCATGGAGCTCGGCTGCTGTTGCGCACAAGAAGAAACTGCTTTCACAATCTGATAAACAAATAAATATCAAAGCTTTCATAAAGCATCAACTAAAGGAAGAACTATGGCTGTCTCAGTCCTGACTGCAGAACGGTCTCTAAGGAAAATGGACATACACCTGGTCTGCTTGGACTGCTCGTCCACTGGTTTAATGCGTTTATCTATAAATCACTTCTTGTTGATGTCATTTTGCTTTCACATAATAGCAACACTTAAATAAAGGATAAGAGACCGAAGTCCACTACAACAATTTCCAAGGAAATCCTAGCCTTTTGAGTCACTGAATTTCCACAAAGTGATACTTTTAGTCTTGGGAAGCAGAAATTGTCCCCAAGCTGAACCCATTTCCTACTTCGGTATCACTTGCAGAGCAAGCAAACAAAGAAATCAGTATTTCTAAAACTCACATCCAAGTTAATTGTCCCTTCTTCCTAAAATGCAGAGCCTCTTACACACCACCCTGAGGTAAACTGACTCGTTCCTACCACGCTGCAACCTGAACGAAACAAACAGTCATTTATAACACACCCCTACTCACCCCCTCACCAAATTCATAAAGACATTTATAACAACAGAACTGCAAGCAAGCACTGCTGATGAACCACATAGCACATTGTTTTCCATCTCCTTACACTTTACTTGCTGCACTTTCCACCTAAGGCTTTTCCTGAGAGGCAAGTAAGGTTTCGTTGGATGTTTTGGTTTGCAAGGATTGTTCAGTGGGACTTAACTCAGGTCTTCAAGGTAGGGTGCAAATGTATGTCAGCACTAGTCTAGAGGAGAAGGGCTGGAGGGTAAAGGGTTGGAAGTAGCTACTGAGGCCAAACCAGCTGCTAGGAAGGATACGATCAGTGCCAGGAAACAACACAGCACCTTTAATCATTTCTCCCATGATGCACCCTACTGACCACATGTCAACTGAAAACAAAAATGAAATGAAGGTAAACAAGAAAACAGGAACAGAATAACAAATAAATGAGAAGACTTATCCAAATCATGATATAGCACAGAGCCTGCAGCCCACACCGCAGCCACAGACCTGCCTTTTGCTCTCTGCAGATGCTGCTTGAGTAACTTTCATAACAACATAGCAGGTCCGAGAAAAAATGACTCCAACAGTTTTCTTTACCCCAGTGTGGATGAAAGACAATGCCATTAAATACAGAAAACCAAGCGAGACCCATGGTGGTCTACTGAGTCATAATACAACTTTGTAATTAAAATTCCCTAATTACTTGTGGCTTTTTTTAAAAGTTTTCATTTGCATTCGTCACCAAGGTTTGTACTGCTTTGTACTGGAAATGAATGCTGCTCTCTGTATTCAATGAGGATATGCAAATTGCTTTTCCTTTATCCTTTCAGTTACCAGAGATCCACGCATATTTTTCACAAGCTGAACTGCCAGAAACCATAAAAGGCACTTGGGTCCTTCTGAAGACATATCCACCTCTCATTCAGGGGTATGAATAGAATTTGTTGAGATCATTTGACTCCAATAATGCTTGCTTTCGAGCCTGTTGGCTCACTTCCATCTCAGTGAAGCCATCAGTCCATAACAGGGGTCTTGAGAATCTCCTAAGATTTCCTTTTGCCCTGATAAGAAATGGTGATTACTAAAGAGAAGAGTTGAGTCACAGAAGCACTAAGCTGTACCTTCTGCATTGAAATTCAGAGCAAACCAGGGGACTATTTACCTCCTACAGGAAAAAAAAAAAAACAGTTCAGCTGGGTCAGACAAGGCTAACCACGATTTACACTGGAATACAAGATGAAAATCAAACTCCTTATATCCAGCATGGGATGGAGGTGGCATTTTCCCCCCTACCAGTACCATGAAACCACATTACCTCTGCTCTCCTTGCTCTGTGAGAAGTCATAGGGCATGGAAGCAAGAGAAGGGACAGACTGGTCTCTCAGGAGAAGAAACCAGAGGGGGGTGGAAGGGTGAAATGAAAGTGTCATGCTGCTTGGTTAGATTTTCTCTTATCATTTCATATCAAGCAACAGTTGAAAGTGGATTTGACTTTGAAGGCAAGTGTCCTATCCATAGAAATCTTTACATGCCTGGGTCTAAGGTTCCCTGTTGCTTTATTTAGCATATGAAAAGCTTTATCACAGCACGATAAGTAAATCAATAAAAAACCCACAGAAATAAATAAAAAGGGTACTTGTTTGGAAGCAAGAAGCAAACCTAGAGATGCAAATTATTGCTGCTTTCATCACAAGCTAAAAATGGCATGCGAAATATCAGGACAAGACAGAGCAAGCAGATAGTTCTTCCTCTTACTAATTCCTTTTCATTTTCAGAGGCTACTTTCTGACATTACTACCCTACCAAGAGCACACACACAAAAGCTGAACTAGTGACTTAGTAAGCTGTGTAAAGCAGAGATGATTCTTCTCATCTACTCCTGAGGTTTTGGGAAAGAAGCTCTTTGAAAATTTACAAATCAGTAGCAGCAAAGATGGAACAACTGAAAACAGCCAATGTCCAAAGAAAAAAAAACAACCTGTGCCTTCTTGACTGCTGCCTCTTTTTCCTCTCTTTATTTAGAAATGAGTAAAATTGGAGCCCAGAGTTTCACTGTCTGTTTAACAGAAGTAATTAGTTGGGAGTTTAGGAGTTTCAGCATATACAGCAGCAACTGTCAGAAGCCCCACTCTGGGCACTGAGACTTGTGCAAAGCTCCTGAAGGGACTGCAATACAGACACCTAAGCCTCAATCCTGAGCCTGATTTAGTCCCAACATCAATCTAAATGTAGTTCGAGTAATTGCAGTTGTACAAGCATTAGAAAAACAAACCAACCCCAACCCCTAAATATTTGTACTCAACTCCAAAGCACTGAAAAATTACATTCGGTTCAAGATGTTTTCCAAATGCAAGATAAAGACTGGCAACGTTCCACCAACACGGGGAATGTCCCTAAGCTTTAATCAAATCCAGGCTAATATATAGTCACAGAAACCACTGCAGGACTTCGGGTAAAACTTACTTAAGCAACTATGTGCCTTGATGTTTTAGGATCACATGAAACAGTGCTAAAAAATTAAGCCTACAACTCATCACGACTCTCTGAAGTGAAATTGCTGAGATTTAGGTAGACCCTGATGAGAAGCCCCCTCTCCATCTCCTGGACTACTAAAAGTAGGGGATTTTTAATTCATTCAAACCCTCTACAATCCAAATTATTGCACAGAGATGCTCTAGAAATGCTTTCTTGAGTATGTACGTGTGCTTCAAAGATGAAGTTAGTTTTCCAAGGACACCAAATGTCTTCCTGGCACAACCACCTGGAATAAATGCCCACCACACACCACATGCAAATATTTTCCTCAACAAAAGAACTATTTCACTCACAGAGCAAATCTTAACCTCTGGCCCACCTCCTGGTTCTAATTCCATGCCAAAATAGTTCAAAAAATACCCTCTGCAGTGATTGTGTCAGGGCTGTCTGGCAAAACATTTGGAGAATGAATCTGTCCTCCACAGAATCCTCCAAAATCTCCCCAGGGGCTTGAATAGAGCTTGGGGGGGCTGACTAGAAGTCACTCTGTTGCCACACATGCATGCACCCTGACCTCCAAACCTTCCTGGGTCCTGAGGAAGCAGCCTGGTCTGGCTGCTGACATGGACTTTCACAGGAAAGGTGACCAGAAGAGATGGTGAAGAAAGAAGGCAGAGCTGGGATGGAAGAACATTAATAACATTTTCTTTTTCTCCTCTGTGTTCTTTAGTAGTTCCTGTCCCAAAGGAGTGCTTGCTCATCCTTCCAGCTTTCAGATTCCTTTCAGCAAAGGTGCAGAAGGATCAGGAGATGTACAACTGGCCAAAGATGTTTCTATATAGAAAAGATGCAAACTAACCTACCGTGGCGACCTCCCTCGAAATTCAGCTGTTTCTGCAGAAGGCTACTCCTACCACACGGGATAGATTGGAAAAAGCCTGGGTGTCACAACAATACTGAAGACACAACAGCTCCTTTCCTTCCTCATTCCTTCATAAGAGTCCTGCATCCTCCTCCTGCCAAACTACAGGTTTTCTGGGACTTGACAAAACACAAAGAAAGGAAGCCCGTAAGGACAATCCGCAACAAAATCCTACTGAGAGAGTTCATCAGACCTGCACTTAGTAAGCTGCAGTTTTCCTTCAATGAAAATCATGCCATTCAAATTAAAACTCATTAACTGCATGCCATGGGAAACTCTGGAGACCTGAGATGCCAGGTACAGCTGAATGAGCTTTGCTATTTTTCCCAGCCTCGTGAGCTAGTTCCCTCTTTCTGCCCAGAGCACTTATGAATGCCAAACATTCACATCTGCAATAGCTCCTGTTTGAGTAGGGCAGAAACTGCCCCTCTGCAAGCTGAAAAGGGATGATTGTGTCCTCAGAACTGACTGGGGAAGACTGTAAATATGCTAGACATATTTATGAAGCACATCATGAAACCTGATTTTATTTGTGTAACTCTAGGCCAAAATATTTAGCACACAATGATGTTAATACATGGGCAAAGCTTTTTTTTTTTTTTATAATTATTTTATTTTCCACAAGAAGGAGAACAACAGCCACAAGGACTTCAGACTGTAAGCGCCAAGGAAAGTTTGTGATGTGCAGTGCTCTTCATGACAAGCGTGAACATGGCTCAAATACCTGAAAAAGATTAAAAGTCTCCCAAACCCACCAACTCCTTCCCTCCTTCAATTCTGTCTAAATCATGGCAACTCCCAGTTTGGTATCGTTCCAATCTCAGGACCTGACTGAGATACAAAAACCTTTGCCTTCATGCTTGTATTTGTCACATGCCTGAATATCAACCCGCTTTAACGGGTGCTCAGCACAGTATCAGCTCAATCCATTGCACATTATCAGCTCAACCCATTAAGATGTTATTATGATGTTATTAAAACCTTAATACTCCTCAATAACAGTCATAGGGTTCCAAAGCATTTGAATATTGCTTTACTGACTTCTCATTTCCTACTTGCAGCTGAAGCAGCAAAGCACTGCAGAGTACAGCAACTCTTCTGATAGATCCTAGATGGAACTGAAAGGGAGTTGCCACAATTTTAAAAGCGTGATGCTTTCAATGACTGTATGAATTTCTTTCATTGTAAAAAAACCTTCAACTTTCTAGAAGTTCCAAACTGATATTCATCCTACCTCCTTATGACCCAGCTGAGCCATCACTCTCTGGGATCCAGACTAGCTCACCTTCATTTGGCATAGATAGAAACCATCTGAAGTAGAGAGGCAGGTACCAGAGCCTGGCCCACTTGGAATAAAATGCAGAAGGATGTGTGGATCACATCCAAGCCTGTGTTCTTCCTCACAGGTTGGCTTTTAGGTTGCAGTGTCAAAGAATTGCTGAAGAACTATTGTTTTTCCTTAGGAACTCCTCCTCCGCTGTCCCTTGAGATGCTTGTAGAGGAACTTGACATGATGTCAAAGGGTATTAAGAAAAGGCCATGGAATCCTGACATGCAAGCTCAAGAGTGAGTGGAGGCATCAGGAATGACTCACACCCCTCCCTGTCTCCCATTTCCTTTTGAATAGAACTCTATATAAAAATAAATCATCGCAGTACGGGAGATCTACGGAGAAATCCTGCCAAGGAATGTGAAACACACTACATGTGGCATCTAACAGACAGGAACATTTAAAACACTCTTTGCAGATCCTGCAGTTGCTGGCTTCAGACCCTCTTTTTAGCTTCATTTAACTGTTGGCTTTGAAACATCCCTTTCCCAGGTCTTAAAGAGTATTCGAGTACACTCGTTTTACCTCTCCCAGCAAGAATCCCACAGGTAGTCTCTCCTGATACAATACAAAGAGATTACCATATCATTTACATATATAGTATCATACCTGATAAATGCTATATGATTTTGAGTGTGTTCCACTCTTCTACTTTGATCCTGACCAAACACCAGCATGGTCTTGACAAAAGACACCGCAGTACTATCTGTTTTGTCTGCAAGCTCAGCTGTGCCAGTGAAACTCAGCTCAGATTAGTACAGTTGCCATCAAGTGAAAGCCAGTTAATGGCATAGGAAAAAAAGAAACAACAACCCCTCACCCCCCAAAAAAAAGCCCAAACAAACCATTTGAGACCATCCAATATTCTTAAGTGCCTGAAAGGGCAACTAACTTGCCTTGGCTGAAATTCATAGAATCATAGCATGGTTTGGGTTGGAAGGGATCTTAAAGATCATCAAATTCCAACCCCTCTCTGATGGGCAGGGACACCTTCCATTAGACCAGGTTGCTCAAAGCCTCATCAAGCCTGGCCTTGAACACTTGCAGGAAGGGAGGAGGCATCCACAACTTCTCTGGGTAACCTCTTCCAGTGTCTCACCTCCCTCACAGTAAGAATTTCTTCCTCATGTCTCATCTCTATCTCCCCTCTTTCAGTTTAAAGCCGTTATCCCTCATCCTATCACATCCTATCATGTCCTATCCCCTATCCTATCGTCCTCCCTGACAAAGTGCCCTTCCCCATCTTTCCTCTAGGCCCTCTTTAAGTACTGGAATGCTGCTATAAGGTCTCCCTGGAGCCTTCAGCAGGCTGAACAACACCTTGTCACTCAGGCTGTCCTCAATGGGAAGGTGTTCCAGTCCACTGATCATCTGCATGTCCCTCCTGTGGACCTGCTCAAGCAGGTTTATGTCTTTCTCATGCTGGGGGCCACAGAACTGGACACAGCACTCCAGGTTGGGTCTCACATGAGCTGAATAGAGAGAGGGGCAGAATCACCTCCCTTGACCTGCTGGCCACGTTTCTTTCCATGCAGCCTAGGAAGCAATTGGTTTCCTGGGCTGCAAATGCACATTGCTGGCTCCTGTTCAGTTTTTCATCCACCAACACCCAAAAGGTCTTTCTCCATGTGGCTGCTCTCAGTCCATTATCACCCAGCCTGTGTTTGTGCAGGGGATTGCCTGGACCCATGTGCAGGACCTTGCACTTAGCCTTGTTAAACTTCATGAGGTTTGCATGGGCCCACCTCTCCAGGTCCGTCTTGGCGGTATCCCTTCCCTCCAGTGGGTCAACTACACCACTCAGCTTGGAGTTACTAGCAAACTTGCTGAGGTTGCACTCAATCCCACTGTCCACGTCACCAACAAAACTGTTCAACAACACCCATCCAAATACCGATCCTTGAGGAATGCCACTTGTCACCGATCTCTACGCAGACATCAAGCCGTTGACCACAGCTCTGAGTGCACACATCCAGCCAATTACTTATCCCCTGAGTGGTTGATCCATCAAATCCACGTCTCTCCAACTTAGAGACAAGATGTTGTGCAAGACAGTCTCGAATTCATACAAGGCAGCACATACCTACACCTCAACGTTTGGCCACTTTTGAAACTGCATGTTCAGAGCCACGCTGAAAGGGGAGTGTTGGGAAACGAGGGATGGATCATCATCATGGCAGCTAGGATCCACTCCAAACATCACACAGACCACAGTCAGCATGGGGCTCTTCTGCTAAGCATAAAACGCACTGTAAACAGAGTATACATACCCGAATTAAAGAGAAGGAGGGCATCAGCCAAATCATCTTCACAGCTACACTAATATCTCTCCGAGACAGATCTTGTCTCATATATGAGCAAACCTCCCCCAATAAAATCATCACAATCCAAACTCTTGCTATATTCTGAGAAAAATCCCAAGTCCAAAATCAAATAGCACATACTCAGGGGGGAATCATCCAGCTGAACAAAATCCAACCTTAGCCATCAATACCATGGTATCAGAACTTAAGCAGCAGTCTAACATGTACCAGCTTATCCAACCTTGGAGAGCAAACTGTCTCTTTTCAAATATCCTTATGCTAATTGTTGGGCTTGGTTTTGTTGTTCTAAAAAGACAAAAAAAGCCTTAAGAAAATACTACTGTGAAGATGAAAAACAACGGGCTGTGTTAAACAGAAGTGCAGATGTTATACCAAAGTTTAAGAAAGCCCCCAACATGCATTCAAATCACTAGGATTCTACTCACTAATAAATGCAGCTCACATTTCAAATGTAAAGACAGTCACAGGATGGTAGGGGTTGGAAGAGACCTCTGGAGATCATTGAGTCCAAACCCCCTGCCAGAGCAGGGTCACCCAGGGCAGCCCACACAGCAACAGATCCAGGTGGGGTTGGAAAGTC
>JAAGNO010016268.1:0-14101 GCA_033439905.1 Ceryle rudis | reverse complement strand
CTCTCTCGACCTACTAACACACCCCAGGATGCCACTGGCCTTCCTGGCCACAAGGGCCCATTGCTGGCTCATGGTCATCCTGTTGTGACCCCCAGGTCCCTTTCCCCTGTGCTGCTTTCCAACAGCTCAGTCCCTAAGCTATCCTGGTACCTGGGGTAGAAATTCTGCTCATGAGTGGGGAAAAGGCAACATGTTTTCCTAAAAGACTTTCTCAATTAAATTTTTTTTCCCTAAGGCAAGCAATTTTTTCTCCTTATAAATTCCCAGGAAAATACAATGCAATACTTTCCGTCAGATATCAGAGAGTATCTCTTAATCCCACCACTCTCCAAAGACAGCTGGTGGACAGAGGAATTTTGTAACATCTGGCCACAGAAAACATTAATTTCATCTGCTAATGTCAACTCCTCTTCAAAATCCATTTCAGATGTTCAGAGCTACATAAAATAAGTTTGGATTTTTTTTCCTCTCCTGCTCTCTTAATGGTATTTTCACTTTTGAGAACAGACAAACATGACAGAAATCAGTCAAGAGCCAGCAAAAAAAAATGACTACTTCCATGACCACACGTCTATACAAGTTGGGTTTTCTCCACATCAGCCGCCAGCATCAGCCAATGCCAGATTTTTACGGCATCTTTCTGCCAACCTGCTGAAATTAATATGCCTCTTTTTTTTTTTTTTTTTTTTTTTTTTTTTTTTTCCTTCCCCTGAATGTGGAAAATGTGTTTTGTTGCTGCATTTATTCTGATAAGCAAAATACACACCAGTTACACTTCCCGGCCATCGCGGACGGGTTGCCTGGCCTGTGGTAGATCGAAAGCTAAGCAGCCACCTTCTCTTTCATTTTCATTTTCTAATATTGCTTTCACCACCTCAGAAGTGGTAAAAATAATATCACCTGAGACAATAAGAACAGGATGGGAGGGATATACAGTTTAATTAGTGACACAGACCTCATGCAAGTAAAGGAAAGTCCATTTTTAAATCAAAAGAAACTGATTTCAGGCCAATTTGGAAACCACAGCAGATTAAACGGTTACCTTCAACTGGGTGAGTCAAATTCTTCATCATGTTCTAAAGACAAAAAATAAATGTTGTATCGACTCAATTCTGAGTCCATACAGCATCGAGATGAATCCAAATACACGATGCATTAGCAAGCAAAAGATTATGATGTCACCACAAATGCTATGAAGTCACTATTGCCAAAACATAAAAGCAGAAAAACAGATTTACAGGAATCAGGTAGACCAAGGAATCAGATAGGCCAAGGTAGGATTATTGTCTTTTTTTTTTTTCTTATATTCCTTTATTTTTTCAGATAGGCCAAGGTAGGATTCTTTTCTTTTTATATTTTTCTTATATTCCTATTTTTTTTTGATAGGCCAAGGTAGGATTCTTCACTTTTATCCTTATATTCTTTTATTTTTTTCAGATAGGCCAAGGTAAGATTCTTTTATTTCTTTTTTCCTTATATTCTCTTATTTCTTCCTTTGAAGAATAAGTTGTAATCATAATGCTTGATTGTAATTGTTCCTAATTGCAATCGTAATGCTTGATTAATGTTTTGCTTATTAGTATGACACCAAGACTCCATAAAATGGAATGATTACAGGTTTGTTTTTTGTGTGGGGTTTTTTTTTTGGTGTGGTTTTTTTTTTATTTTCTTTTTCTTGTCCTTTTGTTATTTTTTGTTTGGCATTTTTTGTTTGTTTTGGTTTTTTCCTCTCATTTGTTTGGGTTTTGTTTGATTTTTTTTGTTTGTTGGTTGGTTTTTAAGTAACTTGTTTGACTGAAATAATTCTGTGCATCTGTTTTTCATTTTCAATTTTGTTTGCATCAGTAGCGTGCTATTTCCATTTACTCATACCTCTGGGATTCAACTTTTTGCTTCTATCTTTACGGTCCTGGTATAGTCATTATATGGTGAAAAGGGGTGGGGTGGAGGAGAGGAACAAATAATAGGTGAAGCTGCAGCAAATGGCACAAGGATACAGTCCCTTCCTGGAAAGAGGATTTTGTGGCGAACCATTTCTCCCATAATGCATCCCACAGACCATATATCCACTAGAACAGCAGAGACAGGGAAGTGAAGAAGGAGGGAAAAAAAAAAAGGCAAAGTTAACTACAACATTTCACTCCTAAAGGAGGGGGAAAAAAGAGCAGGTTGATCAGAACAGTACAGTTTGTTTTGTGGTTTTGTTGGGTTTTGTTTTTCAAGTCTCACCAAACTATGAAATAAATAAGTAAAAGCTGTGTCAGGCAGCTCAAAAGTAGTTAGTAACAATGGTGGAAAACGTTGAAAATAAACATTTTGGGGGGAAAAGGCCCAGAGCTAGCAAGTAAAGATAAGTTAACAACTGCACAGGACCCATGGTATACACCAAGTTTATGGTGAAAAAAAAAAAATAATATTTTTTTCTTTTGTTTTAAATAAAAAACCCCAAAGGCAAATGAAAACCTAACCCAGACAATGATCATCTGGAGTAAGTCCTACTTGCAGTCTGTCAGTTTCTAGTTTTTACCTTGCAGGACTAAGTCTCTCTGCAGCAGTACATGAGAGGTTCCAAATGGAACTGCTCACATGAGTAGAGGCTGGACAGATAAAAACCATCCTTCAGTGTTATTTCAAGCTCTTGCTTCAAGTCCTGTACTTCTGTCCTATCTGTAGGCACCTATCTATATGTATCTGTACCTACACACCAACTGGGAAGCACTGGGGAGTGTGACCTGTGTGGACTCTGCTTTTTACTGTGTAGGAACTTAAAAATCCACACTAAAGCAAACACTTTGCAGGACAAGCACCAACAAAGACTAAAAGCATTTATCTTCCTGCCTTCAGCTTTTAGATGCAATATGCATAGTTACGTCAGCTGCTTTGTTTGTTTGGTTGGTTTTTTTCCCCTTCAAGTTTTACAAGACGAAAAGGCTAGAGAGATAGTGACACTACACACAGAAAGAAAAGACCTGCATTCTACATGAAGAGGGGAAAAACTGCTTTCAAATGCTTTAAAAGGCTGTTGTTTCTCAGCTTGGAATCCTCATTTTGTGGTCCTGCTTGACCTAGGCAATCAGTTTCTCCTCTTTTTCTTCCCCCTTTTCTATCCTTCCAAAGCAATCCAAAAACAAACCAAAGAAACAAACAACTCATTTCTCGGTAAAACAAAATAAAAGTGAAATGTTCCATTTGGGAAAAGGAGGGTACAGGTATTAGGGGCATGGGACAGCAAGAGCATGCCTGAGGCAGTGGCAGAGTTTTCTTCATCGTGACAGTTTGGGGACCTTTCACAGAAGTGCAGCAAACTGGTGAGAATTATGCATCTTTAGCCAACCAAGTGCAGAAAGAAAATGAAAGCAGTGAACAGTCCTTTATACAGACAGTGTAAAAAGTAAGAGGAAAAGAAAAAAAAAAAACAAAAGTAGGGGAGCTTCAGTAATGTGGCAGCATAGGCCAGAGCAGGGAAGCAAAGAACAACTCTTTCTCTTGACTTCCTTGGGAGCTGGATCAGAGCCTCCAGGCAAACCGGCTCCTCAGCCAGCTGCCCTTCATTCTCAAATGGGTTCGTTTTCTTTCTCCATTTATTTTCTCTTTGTACAAAGAAGCCAAGATCATTCATCTTGAACCAGATTCATTGCCCAGGGAAGTCAAAGGAAGTCTCTGTGTTAACTTCAATGAGCGTTTGATCAGGACCTTTGGATGTGGCAAACATTCTTAGTACCTTCCCAGCTGTGTACTTCATCGCAAAAGTGTGTCTAACTTTCTCTTGGTGCGATTTTAATCATGTGAAAAGCAAGTGCTTTCTCTGTCCTTTCAGGGACAATAACAAGAACAATGGTAACCATCTACTAAACATCTGGAGAGGAAAAGAAAATAATAAAAGAAACGCAAAAAAATTCATTTCACAATAGAAGGAACTCTGGCTATTGACTAAGGAACTGTCTAAAGCATGCTAAGCCTAGTTCAAATTTCTAATGGCACTTAGAGAAAATATCAATTATGAAATACTTTAATAATTCTCTACTTTTTAAGAATTTCACATTAAAACGTGTACTGTCAATCATAAACATTACAAATAAGTTATGCAGAGACCTGTTAACTTTGGTAGGTGTGAGCATGCCTTCATTCTTGCTTAAGTCATGGAAACAGCTTCCCAAAAAATCAATTTGACTGCCCTTTACAGGATGCAGTTGGCTGTTAGTAAAAGTTCTCCTACAGGTTAGCTAAACTCTTGAACTTAAATTAAGTAGGAGACTTTTAAATAAATCCCTAGTTTTGATGTTTGCTGCATTTAGCATCGAAGAGTCTCCTTGTCAACCAAATGAGCAGTAGTTTTTGACAGCAGAACACAAAGTGGATTTTTCTCCACCATATGTTGTATTCTTTCCACCTTTCCTGCCTGCCCTACCTAGAGCTCAAATGCAATTCTCAGTTCTGTTACAAAATGAGAATCGGTTATCAAGTTTTCCCTTTGTCACCTGCAAAATGTGAATTCTTCCTTAGTTGCTTCTCTACAGTGAACACCCCCTCCCTGCTTTTCACAGTCTTTCCAGGGACTAAGAGGTATCCAGATCCCTCACAGACTATTCAGAGCAAAATCCCTTTTACATACAAATTAGATACATGGCATTTTAGCTTCAGCTTTTGCCTTTTCTCTCCAACTCTACCTGCCCTTAAAAAAGGACTCAAATGACAAAATTTATACCCAAATCTTGTCCACATGAAGCCTGGCAGCAAAGCATGGGACTTTAGTTAACCCTGTGACAAAGACATAAACCTTTCCTGAAATTCAGATCTGGCTCTGGAGAAATTCTGGAAGAGCTAGGGCTCCCTAGTTCAGCTTGTACCTGGTTCTTCCCTCTGGCTCTGGAGAAATTCTGGAAGAGCTAGGACACCCTATTTCAGCTTCTTCTTCCCTCAAAAAATTCAGATACCCAGACTCAAATTTAGAGTGGTTCCAATTCCAGTGGTTCTCACTCTGTTTCACAGCCACAGAAGCCAAAGTCATTCTGGTCAGGAAGAGCTAATTGTATTTAAGCTCAACCATAAGTAAGAACAAGTTCCTCATTGCTCTGCAATCCCACGCCGATGAATTCACCACCATTGCACCCCAAGTGCATTATCATGTAGCTGTTGTGAAGAACTGCTCTAAATGACCCGTTTTTTAAATTCAAGATGTCATTTCCCATTAACATTTCCTTTTTCTCCTCCTGGTGCCCCTGCCAACTGTAGAGGCAGATCTTACACCTCAGGTCACACCGTGCTTGCTATGAAATTGCAGCCCTACCGTTCTCCTTGTATCCCATTCCCAAGATGACCTCTGGTGCTCTGTAGTAACGTGTCACCACATAGGGAGTCATCATGAAGCTGGTGCCTGCAGTCCTGGCCAGGCCAAAATCCAGAATCTTCAACGTGCAGTCAGATTTTACCACAATATTACTTGGTTTTAAATCCTGCAAAAGATAGTGAAAAGACATATGACTGTCCTTCACAAAGCCAGGCACAGCTGTGATATGGATCGGGGTGTGTATATATATACATATATATATATATATATAAAATCCTAGAGTCCTTTCCAACCACAATAATTCTATGATTCTATATATTCAATATATAGAGAAATATTCTTTTACTCTTCTGACACTTTTATTATCAGACATATTCATAAACACACAGCAAAACCTCGCTGCTGATTCTCTTGCCAACTCTTCTGGAAGATTTTTAACTTGGCGTACTGAGGGGTTTTCCCTGGATAGCAGGAGCCTACTGGTGTGAAATGAATGTCATTCAGTAGTTCAAGAAACTAGGATTAGTATTACAGTAACGTTTTGAGTATTTTTTAATGCCGTGCGCCTCAGAGAGATATTCCAACTGTATGTGTGGAGATAAATCACTGCTTCATTTCCATCAAAGGATGGCAAATGTCAATTTCATATGCCCTGGCCTCTGCAGATTCTGATTAAGCAATATTGGAACCACACTACAACATTCATTCGAAGTGCCTGGATGTCTCACCTGGTAGATGCAGCCAGCTGCACCTTCAGGAAGAATGAGATTTATCTACATGGTTCAGAGATTATAACAACTCTGTTTTCTGTGCTTGTTACTTGAGTATTAGTTACTTTTAATAATCACATTACCCTTTCCTCTGAGGAAATCCACAAGTAACCTCATTCCTACCACGAGCATGAAGGTAAAAGTATGACCTATGACTCGTAAGTTTATAGTCATTTTACTGGCTTTGATCCACAGCACACAAGACACTCAAGCGGTTTCTGAAGTCTTCATAATGATGTCATATGCTGCCTTAATTTTTAAACCTGAGGCTCCTTACCCTGTGAATAATTCCTGCGGAGTGAAGATGCTTGATACCACAGAGCATTTGGTACAGTAGATAAGACATTCGCTCATGGTCCAGCTCCATTTGAATGACCTGGCACAGATTCGCATCCATTAGCTCCATTACCAGGTAACTGGATGAAAAAGCAGAGTCATACCATTATTGTCTGTGCTGAAGAGGAACCACAGCATCATCTCAAACAAGTAACAATGCCTTTTCTTGCTTCAAAATTCACTGTATTTCTGATGACTGGGAGTAACACAGCTAGAGACTGAGAGTGCTCACAACAGTTGGTTGTGGTTGCTTCTCACTGCACCATCTCATTGCAGATACACCAATTTTTGAGCTCCCCAGCAAAACAGGTGGAATTCTGGCCCTTTCTTGGTGCATTCCCCATGACAGAGACTCTACCCTACATGGGTAAATGGGCAGCATGACACCAACACGTGCAGAAAACAGAAGAGCCACAAGTACCAACCTCAGCAAGAGGTACTTTTTAGAGGTAACTTAACGTGTTAAACACGTCAGCTCATTTCTCATGAGACATCTCACAAGCACAGCTGGCTCATAACTGTAATGTTACATCAGAGCACTCACAAACTTTGGGGGAAACACTTTCTGTCCCTTTCAATGTGAGCTGCACGCCTGGTCTTCTCTCCAGCACTGCCCAGGTCTGCAGTGACAATATTAAGCAGAAAATCCACATACCAACACCACAACAGTAGTGACCTCACTTCAACCTTCGCTACAGTCTATCTGCTAGCACTACTGAGGTTAAGAGTACAGAACTGGAACACATTTCCGTGCAATCTATACAGAATATGGGGGAGATAAAAGGACTGTAACCATAGAAAACACTGAATATTTAAAATTTCATTCAGGGCAGGTTCATCCTACGTAGAGCAGTGCTTGTGCAAGTGTTCAGTGGAGATGCTAGTTGTCCTCTACACCTACCACTAGTTGCCCAGGCACAGTAATTTTATGCAGTCAAAGGTTCTATCAAACCAAATACGAATAGTTCACATCAGTCTCTTTGATGGGAAATTATTTCAGAATGAAGTGCCACATTTCAAAACGTCACACACGTCCCAAGCAAACTAATAACACAAAAGCAGGCCCCTTTAAACTTCTCCTACTCCTTCCTCTGCACGTGAAACCAAATGCAAACACACTAACCCTCTGAAGAAGAGCCACAAGCAGGCTTTGCACACTACTACAGAGCTTAAGAAACATGGTATTTAGCATCTTCTCAGCATCAAAAGTGCTCTCAGGATGGGAACGTATAATATCTGGCTACCCCCAGTGTAGACTACACCTGATCTTGTTTAGAAGGGCTTATAACCTCTGTGTTTTGCTGAGTTATTGCATTCAAGATACACTACAATGCCCCACATGTCTCTAAAGCTTTTGTTTAATTACTGCCTGTGTTACTTACACGTCCTGGAACTCCTCCAGAGATTTCTGTGGTGTGAAGACATTTAATAAACTGATAATCTGAAAAGCAAAGTAAGACAAAAAGGATGAAGAGAAGTGATCAAGGCAAGCAGCTGAACCCATTTTGAAGTGTGTGTTAAAGGATAAACCTTGGGTTTTCACTGCTCAGTTTATACCAACGCTTCTCACTTTATGGATCCATAGCGAGTCAAGCAACATTCAAAATAAAATACCCCAGATCTCTAACATTTCTTCTAGGTGCACCTGAAATGGCTTCTGAGAGAAGAGTAAGTGATGATGAGTGACAAACCGAATTGCTAAGGGTAAGACAGCCCTCTGAATATTGAAGTTACAGGTTCAAAGACCAACTTCAGATCAATCTATCATAGCAGTGATGTGCTACAGCCAGAAAACTTCTTATACATGAATAATGCTCATATGAGGGGACAAATAATCAAGGATCATCTTATTAAAAATAAACAGAAGACCTTCCTCATCTCTGACATGGCCTCAATTGCCTTGAGGGCACATACACACAGATGCTGACACAAATTCCATCACGAGAGGTAGAGCTTGTCAATAGAAGCATTATATAAACGGTAGACACATTCTGGGCAAAGACAACTTGCATATGGCAACTCCTTTTTTAGGGCTTGTTTGGTTAGGTTGGGTTGTTTGTTTGTTTTGGTATTTTCTTGGGTTGTGGTGTTTTGGGGTTTTTTTTCTTTTTTTTTTTTTTATCTTAATTTTTTAATGGGCTGGGCTGTTGAAAAGCTCTACAAATGTGTGAAACAGAGCAGAGGAAACCCATGACCTCAGGGATCTAAATTTCCCGTGCTTCCCATCTGTGGGGGCAGCAGAGGTAGAAGATCAACATAGCTAAAGACAACATCTGAATGTCTCCTTCCTCATGTCCATCACGTCTCTAGGCTTTCCAACAGGAATGGTTCAATATGGTTGAGTCACCATCTCTGGAGGTGTGTAAAAGCCACCTAGATGTGGTGCTTGGGGATATGGCTTGGTGGTGGACTTGGCAGAGTTAATGGTTGGACATGATGATCTTAAAGGTCTTTTCCAACCTAAATGATTCTATTATAACAATAATAATTAATAATAAATATCTATAATAATAGAATAATTCTGTCTACTCCTCATATTCTGGCTGAATCTTGCCCCCACTCAGGCGCCTTTACAATCCTCAACTTTGCACATTTCTGTACAGACAGATTAGAACTCTTCCCAAACTGCTGTGATGATGTTACCAGTCAATGGAGAAGAGACAGGTACAGTGGAAACATAAGGATAAGTCAGTGGCCAGAAGAGGGGCAGAAGACACCACAGCTGACGTGCCCTGCTGTTAACCATTTCAGGGTCAGTCCTTTTTCATTCCATGTGAATTTGTGATCAAGAACAAGTGTCAAGTCCCACCTCACATCATGCTTTTCAAGCTCAATTGTGCTTTGCATAAGGAGAAAGAGTCATTGTGGGATCTGAGGCAAGAGTAACCATGTGGCAAACTGAAAAATCCACTCCTAATGAAAAGGAAGGGGCACAGAGGATGGCACCAAACCACAGCAGAAATCAAGGAAGTGTAGGAAAATCAAATCCTTGGGAGATCCCTTGACAATGCAATGGGGCAACCCTACATATCTCACTACAAAATGAAGCAAGCTTACACAGCGTCAGGCAGATAGGTCGAGATAAGAGATAGATGGTTACAGTGAACATACAGCTTTGGGATAACTCTTCTGATGCAGCATGGGAATGTTTTCACTTGTTGTGGATAGTAAATGTTACGCCACAGGTAGTGGGTGTAAGAAGCAGGAAGGTCTAGAACCTGCTAGGACTGTTTATTTCAACAAGAACACTGTGATTAGAGTCAACGTGTTGAAGCTTCAGAGTCCCTGGCTCCACAACATCAGCTTACACACAAACACTGGAGAATGGGAAAGTGCTTTGGTTTCTTGATTTTTTTCAGCAGTTTTGCAGCAACCTTCACCGTGATGACGACTCATCTTGTAGAATTCATACAACAGGCTTCAGATTAAGTGCAGAACAAGGAGTGACACTTGTGCATAGCTCCTCCAACTCAAGAGACACTGCTTTTGAGTCATAAATTCCAGTGATGAGATGAGGGAATGCAGCCAGGATTCCAACAACCACTTAGGCTTTTCTGGATAAGGAGTTGACAAGAACATATTCTTCTCTCTCCCCTTCTATCACCCTAACCCTACTAGCAGCACCCCCATTTGACACAGCTTTCAAATAAGCACATGGAATATTCTCACTCTCTGATGTAGGAATGTGGTGCCACAAAGCCCGTAGCCCTTGAGCATAACATATTTTTTTTTCATTTTTAAAAAAGCACCCCACAAAACAATTGTCTACCAAACCAGTATACACACCACTTCTCCAGTTACCTACTGAAAACTTACATTTTTATGATTCACACACTTCATGAGGACCAGCTCCCTGTAAGCTCGCTTGGCATGAGTTTGGTTCTGAAATGGTCTGCTGAGCTTCTTAATGGCCACGTTTCTGTCAAGGATGGCATCATATGCAGCACTGCAGTAATTACAAACACAGGGATTACGCATCTTAGAGGATATGCTGTATTTCTCATGGCAAATTCCTGAGCCTCAAGTCTACAACTGCCTTTTTTTTTCCACCAAGAAAATTATTGGGTCAGAAGAAGGAGCGAGATTCTAGTGAGAAAAAGACATCGAGGAGAAACATGTACCACCACACCAGCAGAAGACAGCATGCACCACTACTTCTGAACTCCAGTTCCATAGGAAATTAACACTTATTTTCAAAGGGTGCGGGAAAAAAATGATTAAGTAACTTCAAACAAAAATACAATAAAAACTGGATGAGACAAAAAGTTGTTTCATAAAGCAACTCTCTGTGCGTTGGGTAGGGCGGAGAGGCTTTTGCTCTTTCTGTTGTGATTCAGGACACCTCCACCATGTGGCCCAATGAACAATTGCCCACTTTTATTTAGAATGAAGTCTGTATTTCCCTTACGGTATTTCTAATGGACTCAAGTTATTTAATCATTCTTCGAGATCATATAATCCAATTCCAATAACATCCCGAGGAACAGAACCATTTTCACAAAACTTCACTACCATTTCCTTCTGATAATGAAAAAGTTATAGACTTTTGAAAACACGAAGAAATACAGGCTCTGGTTTGCAAAGTGAGCTTGTAAAACTGGGTTCCTAAAATTCTCCTTCGACTTCCAAATGTTTTGCGCAACCTTCGGTCATTTCGGTAGTCTTCACCTCCTATGAGTTCGAACCACTTATTTTGGTACTTCAAAGCTGACTACACAAATTTTGACTTCTACATTTCACAAAGCACACTAATTCTTAGAGATGTTCCCAAACAGCCCTCAGACCCTCTTCCCGATTCTCCCTTTCACCCAGAATGAGGGAAGGCTCGACACATGTTTTCTGCTACTCCATGAAGGGCAGCAGTGTATTTCCCAGCAGATAAATCAACTAAACCACTACCAGTTCTATTTTAAAGCATCGAAGTAACTCTTAAAAATTATGTAATATTTTTTTTCCTTATTAATTCCTGACAATTCTGACATTCGCTTACAGAGTCTAAGTACAGAGCAGAGAGCACACAAGCATGAGAAGCTTCATTACAAAGCCAACAAAAATCTACAAGTGCTCCAAATAAATAGACTGTTGGCAATGTATGTTTTGGAAACCACTTGGGTGGATAAGAAAAAGAAACAGTTTGATCACACTACGCCTGTGTAAATAACACACCAAATATGTCACACAAATAAGAACAACTGTTTGCTGAAAGTGATGAGGAGTTTTGCAAAGAATGCTTTGTTCCACTGTTGACATTTGGGGTAGGATGGTGGAATTTCCCCTGAAAATATGTTCAGAAAAAAAATATTTCTTCTGAGTGCCCTTGTAGGAATTCTGAATCTGGCAGGAAGTTCCATTTTAGTGTTTTCATAGGGAAACTATTTTGGATCAAAACATTACTTTGAAGGGAAAAAAAAAAAAAAATCAATACCAAATCTCCTCAAATTGTCATCATTGCTACATGCCAAGTTCTGCACCTCGGGAGGAATAAGCCCAGGCACCATTACCTGCCTGGGGGCCAACAGTCTGGAAAGAGCTTTGAAGAGATGGACCCAGGGGTCCTGTTGGACAAAAAGCTGAATAGGGGTCGCGAATGTACCCTGGAAGCAAAGAAGAGCATCCTGGGCTGCATTTAGAAAGACTGTTGCTAACAGGTCAAGGGAAGTGATCCTTCCAGTCTGCCCAGTGCTGCTAAGGCCGCATCTGAAGTGCTGGGTCCAGCTCTGGGCTCCCCAGTATGAGAAAGATAGGGACATACAGGAGCAATTCCACTAAAGAGCCATGAGGATGATTAGGGACTTCAACATCCATCATACAAGCAGAGGCTGAGCGAGCTGGGGTTGTTTAGCTTGGAGAAGGGTTGGGAGGATATTACCGCTATTCTTAAGTATCTGCATTGAGGAGTAAAGATGGAGCCAGACTTTTCATTCTGGCCAGAAAATTTCACTCAGCTAAACCTAACAAGATGTGGGATTAACGGCCTAATACTACGTGGCAGAAAGCAAACTCCTGTAGCCGCTGGGAGAATTGTGTCTTTATTTAAGTTGGGGGTTGGACTCGCTGATCTCCAGAGGTCCCTTCCAACCCCTACCATGCTACAGTTCTATAGGTTCAGCCACAACATGGCATCATAAAAGCCACAACACCCCTTAATTCATTAAGGAAGTATTGAACAAATAAAATACAAAGCCAAAAGATCTAAAAAACCCCAAAACATAAATAAATCTTTCAACAGGTAAATGTTTTGTCTCTATTGTTAATGGACATAAATTGCAAATATACTTCAGCAGACAAACCTCTCAGCTAATCCATATTTCTTGACCACCCAGGTCCTTTTAAAAAAAGCTTACAGGAGATTTATCTGAGCTATGTAAGAGTATTTTGTATATTTTTCTCATATTTTGATATCATTGGTTACAGCGTAAAATCACCGATTAGAAGTTACCAAACAGTAGTACCAAAAGTCGGTCTGGGCAACAATTTTTTCCAGTTTCTAATCTCTATTTTCTTTTCTAATATTTCTCCATCAAAGCAAGAGAATAAAACAGCATCAACCTGAAAAATCAGAAAAACCACAAGCCTTTGGCTTTTATGATCCATTCCCAGTCTTTTACACACCGTGGAGGAAAATAAAACAACTAAAGGATTCCTTTGTACAGGGATATTTACTCTGAGACACTTTGACTGTGGTTTTATCCTTGTCTTCTATCAAATGGAAGGTGTCCAACTTCTTCAAGACGTCAATAAAGAATTTCATTGTGCTGGGTAAATTAATAGCACTGATATCTTTTTCTAGTCACCAGAGAGAAGCTTTTGTTTACAGACAGCCAACTATGCATTTTACTACAATGAGATTACAGATACCACATGTAGGTGTTCTCTCTGGTGCTTGCTACACAAAAGCCTTACCTTGGAACACCAAGGTTAGTATTGATGATATATCAGCCTTCTTAAGACAAACTTCAATCACAGGCAGAAGGGTGGCTGTATAAACGGGTGACTCAGGGGAGGAGGAATAAGAGAGAGAGAGTAATGAGTGTCTGTGAGCTGCTGTCAAAAGGCTGAGCGTGAAAGTCAAGTTTAAGATCTCCAACAAGAGGCTGGATTTGCATCTAACAGTCTGTGCTTCTTGCTCTGGAAACCATCATAATGCCTGTTGCACAACTATGAATGTAATCTTTAAATTTATACTTGATATTTTATTTCTGTTTTTAAATTTACACTTTAAATTTCTATTTTTAAAGGTCCTATTTTTCTAACAAAGACCATAATTCACCCCAGTCTTGTAATAAAATGACAGTTTTACTGCACTGTGAGCCCAGAAACCCCCCCCGAGTTTCCTACCATATCTCTGCCTGCTGAACATGCAGTAAATAAAATCACTCCCCATAAATTCTGTTTATGGTTAGCTTGGCAAGGTAAATGTTAGTGTTAAAAATGCCTTTTTAAATCATCAATAATTCAAAACAAACCTATTTAGCAGAGATAAAAAATAATTCAATCGGATGTGAATATAAATTCATGACTAGCAAAGGATGTATGGTATTACAGCTATGCAACAAAACTCTTTGCTGACTCCAGCAGAAAAAGAAGGGGGAAAAAAAAAGAAGGGGGAAAAAAAAAAGAAGGGGGAAAAAAAAAGAAGGAAAAAAAGAAGGAAAAAAAGAAGGAAAAAAGAAGGAAAAAAGAAGGAAAAAAGAAGGAAAAAAGAAGG